>PVIU01026888.1:0-21297 GCA_004026605.1 Ondatra zibethicus | reverse complement strand
GGGGGTGGGCCTTGGACTTCCAACAGGGCAGGGCACCATGCCCTCTTCCAAGGAAGAAGGGGGAGGGAGGAGGGGTGGGGGGGTAGTGGGAGGGACCGGGAGAAGGGGAAGAAAGGAAAAAAAATTTATTTCTTTAATTATGTTCTTGAATGGAAAACATAAAACAAAAAAATGTATGGAAAAAATAAATAAAAAAAATTAAAAAAAAAAGAAATGTGGTAAATGGAGAATGGTGACAGATCTAAGAGCTGTCAACAAGGTAATTCAACCTATGGGTCCTCTACAATATGGAAATCCTTTGCCTTCTCTATTAACAAAAGGATGGCCTCTTATAATTATTAATTTGAAAGATTGTTTTTTCACTCTACCTTTACAAGAAAAGAATAGAGAAAAATTTGCCTTCACAGTGCCTACATATAATAATTCTCAGCCTTCTAGGAGATATCAATGGACTATCCTCCCACAGGGGATGCTCAATAGTCCCACAGTGTACCAATATTTTGTAAGTCAGCCTTTGGAAATAATTCGTAAGCAATTACCTAAGTCTACAATTTACTATAACATGGATGACATTTTGTTGTTTGATTCAAATAAAGATACTTTAGAAAGGATGTTTGAAGAAGTAAAGAAAGTCTTGCCTAAATGAGGATTACAAATTGCTCCTGAAAAGATTCAAAGATGAGAATATGTTAATTACGTACGTTACAAAATAGGTTTACAGAAAATTAGAACACAAAATGCACAAATTAGGAGAGACCAGTTACGGACTCTTAATGACTTTCAAAGATTGTTAGGAGACATTTCCAGTCTACGACCAGCTGTTGGGATAACACCTGATCTAATAGTTCATTTAAACAAAACCTTACATGGTGATAAAGATTTTAATCATCCCAGAGAATTAACAGCTGAAGCAGAAAAGGAACTGACAATGGTTAAGGAAAAATTACAGGAGGCACATGTGGATAGGGTGAACACTAATCTTAGTTGCATCCTAGTCATATTGCCTTCCAGAATTTCTCCTACAGGGATTTTAATGCAGAGGGAAGATATTATTTTAGAATAGATATTTATAGCACATAAACCAAGTAAAAAATTAAAAACTTATGTGGAAAAAGTCTCTGAATTAATTATAAAAGGTAAACTGAGACTTCGTCAACTAGCAGGTATAGACCCAGCAGAAATTATAGTGCCTTTTACTACTGATGAAATAAAAAAGTAATGGGAAGACAGTGAACCATGGCAAAGAGCTTGTGCTAATATTTTGGGAGAAATTAATAGCAACTATCCCAAAAATGATAGACTTAACCTCATAAAGACAATTTCTTGGATTCTTCCTTGAATTGTATGTGATGCACCAATAACTGTAGCCCGTACATTTTATGCTGATGCAAATAAATCAGGGAAAGCAGGTTACAAATCAGAAGAATTGAGTAAGGTGGAACAAAGCCCTTATAATTCTGTCCAGGAGGCAGAGTTATATGCCATTCTTATGGTGCTAAGGGATTTTAAAGAACCTCTTAATATAGTTACAGATTCACAATATGCAGAAAGAGTTATCTTGCATATTGAAACAGCTGAATTTATACCAGATCACACAGAATTGACTTCATTGTTTATCCAGGTACAAGACATAATCAGGAATAGGTTTTGTCCTATGTATAAAACACACATCTGATCCCATATGAGTCTACCTGGTCTTCTAGCGCAAGGTAATACTGAAATTGATCAATTATTGATTGGAAGCATGTTGCAGGCCTCAGAATTTCATAAAAAACATCACATCAATAGCAAAGGTTTAAAGAAAGAGAGTTCTATTACATGGCAACAAGCTAAGGAGATTATAAACAGATGCCCTACTTGCTCTTTCTATAACCAAACACCATTGCCTGCAGGAAGTAACCCAAAGGGTACTCAAAGGAATGAAATCTGGCAGATGGATGTGTTCCACTTTACGGAATTTGGTAAATTAAAATATGTACACCACACCATAGAGATGTATTCAGGTTTTCAATGGGCAACTGCCCTGAGCTCAGAAAAGGCTGATTGGTAATCACACATTTATTGGAAGTTATGGCCATTATGGGTATACCTGCACAAATAAAGACAGACAACGGTCCAGCATATGTATCTAAGAAAATAAAATGCTTTTTTGCTTATTATAATGTAAAGCACATTGCAGGTATACCAAATAATCCTATAGGTCAGGCAGTTATAGAAGGGTCAAATCGTACAATAAAGGATATGCTGAACAAACAGAAAGGGATGGAAAATACCCCCAGAAATAGATTGCATAATGCTTTGTTAATCTTGAATTTTCTTAACGCTAATGAGAAAGGAACAGCAGCAGTAGAGAGGCATTGGATAATGGAAAAAAACTTCTGAATTGAATCAGTCAGTATATTTCAAGGATGTGTTGACCTCACAATGGAAACCAGGAGATGTACTACGTTTGGGAAGGGGTTTTGCTTTTGTTTCCACAGGAGATGAAAAATTATGGGTACCATCAAAATTAATAAAGATTCGCTTTGAAGAGGAGAAACCTATTGAAACAAAGAAATGACAGCTCATCCACACTGGTGATAACCATACAGGTGGTAAGAAAAACATTTAGGATGGGGGCAGGGTCCTGTTCTTGTCTTTGCAGGAAAATACACATCTTCAAAAATTCAAGAAACCCCTAATGTTTAAATGATGACAGGTAGAAAAATAACTATCCAATAAGGATCATCAAGAAAAGCAAATATGGTTCCTAAGTACAAATGATACAATGTATACATTTATATGTGTGTATATGTTTGTATATATATGTTTATGAATATGTAGAGCTGGTTTTAGAGTTGGACAACGGCTCCGTCCTTCTTTAAATCCAAGCATGTTATTAAAAGAAAAAACCCAGAGTTTCTATCTCTTTTCAAGAGCTGTTTGATGTGGGACAGAAAGAAAAAAGAATTTAGAAAATATCTTTGCTTTTCTTCATATCTACTTTTGTCTTTATCATATCTTTCATTGAACATATATGTCTGTATATGCCTATATAAGTAATGTTTAAGTTTTCCACAATGAACAATGAATTTTCCTGCAGTAATCTTTGAAGTTTCCAGGAAGAAGATGAGGCCCCTTAACAACAACTCCACCTGGTTGATATGATGTCATGACACTGATAGCGCTACTACAAGACCTGTTTTGGGGACTAGCTGCACAAGATGGTTCCAACTTGGTTAGCTGAGATGGTGCACATCTTTTACATTTTGGCCAGACTTCCACAAAATACTCAGAGACTATTATCAATCTTACCAGACATTAATCTTGAAATGTAACCATCATTTTACTTTCACAGGATCCCTAGAAAGAAGGTTGTCCCCATGACAGCTGGAAGTAATTCTAGAAGACGACATCCCCTCTCCCAGCAAAGTTTGTCCTCAGGCTTAGGGACATCATTTAGGGGTTGATTATAATTGGTATACGGTTGAGGGTTGGGGAGGAATTTTATAAGCTCAGGGATCTTTTTGAAAAAAAAAAGAGGGAAAATTGGATGATGTGATAATAGACTGGTATTTGTGATTTATTGTTTACAGTCAATTACATTGGTATAGATTCTTATATATTGATATAAAGTTAAATTATATTGAATATTGTATGCATGCATGCTTCTACCTCTGTTTAAACCGTTTTTTATGTATTGATACACATATATATTTACCATATTGCAGTGTACATTTCTGCATCTGATCAAGATACTTGTACATTCTTTACATTTAGAGGTTATTGTCCTCATTTATTGCACAGTTGTTTTTTGTCTTAGTCTTTAAGTTAGATAGGTATTAAGAATTATAGATCAATAGTCATCTATGTTTGTCATACTTATAGTTAGACTAATCAGGTTCTTTAGATACATAGAGATTATATTCTGCATAGATAGATAATCTTCAACTACTTCAAGGATCTGTGAAACATGGCATTTAAATAACTTAGGGTTTTGTTGACATGAGACATGATTGCTCCTGGCAGCACTGATCTATTTCCGAGAGAATGTTGAGCACCAAAGACACTCCACTTGGAGCCTGTTTTCTTCTTGGCAAAAACTGGCCTTTGGGCAAAGAAATGCCCATGCCTCAACCACTGACAAGATATAGTATCCAGAAATGGATAAAGAGGACTGTCAAATCTTGCCAAGACAGGGTAAGACAGTTTTGAAAAATTTCTTGCCTTTGAAAATGGTCTGTCAGTTATTCTAGGCCATAGCCAAAGTTGGTCGCTTCAACATTGCAAAATGAGTCTTTGGGTGATTGCTCAGGTAGCTAATTGTCTCTGTAATATATTGCTCGCTTTGGAAGCTACTTGATTGTACTTCCTGCCTGGTCAAGTAATATTATCTCTCTTCTCAGGCCTTCAATAGGGTTGAAGATTAGATAATCATAGTTACCGTCCTCCTATGATCTAACCAAGCCATCTCCAATACAAGACTTAGACTCCTTAGGATAGACTGTTTATTAAAACATTTAGCATATGTTCCTTGCTTAATATTGTTTATCCTGATTATAATTCTAATTTATACTTGATATCTGTTCCTAATATATATTGTTTTGTATTGGGTTTGGAACTCTCTTAAACAAAAGGGGGAGGTGCTGCGGGAGCTACTTCCACTCCTTCAGCCAATAGCCTTTAAGATATAGCCCACTGGGGCGTGGTCTCTTTTGTTTTAAAAAGCAAAGTAGCCGTGTGCTTGCTCCAGCTACCGGGTGTTAGACTTCGTTCCTGATGGTGCAGAGGGCTGTTGTAAGTTTTTCCTTTTAAATAAATAATCATTTTATTAATCATAATTCCAAACTGTTGTGGGATTGTTTTTTAACTTATGCCTTCACAGGACACCTTCAGTTTGTGTTTTCTTTATCGCTTCTATTTCCATTTTCAGGTCTCAAGCAATTTTATTCATTTTCCTTCACCCATTGTTTCTTCTTAGCTTTCATTAAGGAATTTATTCATTTCCTCTTTGAGGACATTTATAATCTTCATAAGATTGGTTTTAAGGTCAATTTCTTGTGCTTTAGCTGTGTTGGAATACTCAGGACTTGTTATAGTGGGGTCACTGGGTTCTGGTGGTGCCATATTGCCCTGGCTGTTGCTGATTGTGTTCTTATACTGGCCTGTAGCCATCTAGGTTTGAGGTACTTATATATTTAGATGCCAATATCTGAGTTTATCTTCATTGAATGGGTGTTTCTATTTCCCATCTGGTCTTCTGGCCTGAGTGCCCTGTGGTTCTGGTCCTTAGTTCCAGTAAGGTATCTCCCCTGAGGTTTTGGCAAACTGCATAACCTCTGATGTTTGGATTCCAGTGTTGCCTCTTGATTCTGTGTCTCTGGGTACTGGCATGGACTCTGAGGTTCCAAGTACCCACATGCCCTCTGGTAGATCAGGGCTTCTGCTTCAGGTAATATATGAATGCCATCCGGTGCCAAAAACACTAATATATACTGAAGGTGTGAAAGCTCCAGCCCATAGGATGATTCCAACCATATGTCTTATGTTTGTTTATCAATACTTTTGCTTAGTAACAATAACCAGAAGTCACAGTAGAGACCCCATAGCTCACAAAGCCCAAACCTTTACTATTGTTATCGATATTCAAAATTATTGGTTTGAAATGTCTCCTAATATATGGTATGTTACTACTTTATTTCCAGACTGGCACTATTGATAGCAGTAGAGATTTTTCAGAGGATAATTTCTCTTCAAGGTACATAACTTTAAAGGGAATGCTAAGACTGCAGCCCCTCCTTGTTCTGTTATATGTACTGGAAATGTGAGGTAATGCCTTTGCTAAGCTGCACAGTGGCAACAATAACTCTTCAGCACAACCTAAAAATATATTAGCCAATTGATCATGATCAGGGACTGTTGAATATGTAAACCAGAATGAATTCTTGTTTTTCATAAATTGCTCATTTCATGAAAATCTTACAAATTAGGTTAAAACATAATATACAAAAAAATTACAAAAATCTCTGGTGAATTTCAGCCATACAGATGGTGTCTAATACATTAATATATTTTTTAAAAGGGTAGTGTTTTTCTGTCAGCCTGTACATCTGCAAAGTGTATGTTGTTTATAGCTATGTATCAACAGGTGTTTATCAAAGCCTCTAAATAAATAACTCCCATTTATACATCTCAGTTATTTTCAGATTGAAATTCTGAAAGTCAATATGGTAAAAATACACTAATTTAGAAAATCATTTGCTGATTGAATCTAAACAGCCAAGCTCACTATAACCTCTATTTATAGTATATATTTATTTGTATTAAAAGTATTCCCTGGATTAAGCATGTGGGATTTAGGATGAGGTTTTATTTTAATTTTCACTGATTCACAAAGGACATATTTTAAAGTAAATATATGGATCAATGAGAGAACTATTTGGCTATAGATGAAAAATAAGACTTTTGGCAAGTTAAAATAGTCTAAATGTCAAAGATGCGGTGTTATAATAGTGCTGCCTTCAGCCACTCATTTACTTTTAAACCAAATGTTTTATAATAATGCTAACATATGCCTTTAAGCAACACACTATCTCTAAAATCTGGAAAGATGAAATCATTTTACTGAAATGTAAGCAAATTAAGCTCCCATCTGTTTGAAAATTGTGTTAACACTCTCAAGTTAAACACTAAAAACTGAACGAATTCCTTGTGTTAACAGTCTCAAGTGAAACACTAAAAACTCTAAACGAATTCCTCGCTTTCATCTTCCTGTGCAAAAAAAACCAAAAAACCAAAAAACAAATCATGGGAACATAATGAAGTAAATGACTAAATGCAATGTTTTGTTATCATTTGTTGAAAGGACCTAGGTTTTCATGAAATTATCCATAACTATTAGTTAATGACAATAAATTTTAATGATTTCTGAAATCATTAAAAATCATTGTGCAGGTAGAATTATAAAAGAAAATAACTGTGAATGTTTAGTTATGCTTGGTAACCCTGAAGTCACTGTCATATTTTAATACATTGACAAAAATGATAATGTTTTTTTTCATATTTACAAGCATAGCAAAACTAAAACTCCATACTTGTCTTACCTTAGGATTTTGTCAGGACTTACCTTTCAGATCTGCTATGAAATGATTCCTGTTCTTAGATGTTTCAGAATCTCAGCTACATGCCATATCTATAGTTCTGGGGAGAAGCACTACAACACTGACTTTTACATATTCCTTCACGAGCAACACTGTTCACAAGCAACAAAGTTCATGCTACATATTCCTTCATATGGTTGTACCTATCAGACATGGATTATATCATTTGTACATACGTATGATGTTCCCCAGCATTTAGAGGAGCTTTGAATTTTGAAGATTTTATTTCCTTTTTGAGAATTTCATATAATATATTTAAATTATTCTTTCCTTTCAGTAAGCTCCTCCCAGATCATGTCACCCAACATCATGTTCTTTCTCTTTCTAAAAAGACAATCCAACCAACAAACAAGCAAAAACCGTAGAGTCTGATGCATGCTGGCCACCTAACCCTGAGCATGAGCAGGAGGCTACCCCTGGAGTGTGGTTGAGACACTCAGTGTCACTCATCGAAGGAAACCTATTTTCCCTCCACCAGAACCCACCACTTGGCTGAGTGTAGCACTTTGTGTCCACTTCCCCTTCTCCGTTCTGGGATTTGTCTACTTCAAAATTGAGCATGCCATGTATATGTCATTACAGTCTCTGTGAGCTCTCGTGTGCCTCAGTTCAGCTTTGTCTGGAAAACACCATTTCATTGCCATCTTCCACTGTCTCTCTCTCTGGCTCTTACAATTTCCTGCACCATCTTTTGCATAGGTCCTTAAGTATTGAGGGGAGATGGGTAATGTAGATAATCCATTAAAAGCTGAGTACTCCAAAGTCCCTCACACCATGCACATCACAAGTTATGGAACTGTCTGTTAATTATCATCTAAAGCTTCTCTGATGACAATTGAACTATTGGTATCACACTATAGCATTAGACATCATCTCAGGGGTATTTTTGGTTTGGTTTTGTTTAGTTTGCTTTGGTTTGATTTAGTTTTTTAATTTTTAAGAGTGTTTCTCTGTGTGGCTGTCCCACAACACTGAAACTTACTTTGTAGTACAGTCTGGCCTTAAACTCACAGAGATTCTCCTGTCTCTGTTGTTTGAGTTCTGGGTTTCTCCTCCCCAGTTAGTCTCAGGATTTTAACCTCATAATTGTGTACGGTATGGGTTTCGTGGAGCAGCCTTTAAATCTAATTAAAAAAAAACCTGGCTGTTCAATTTCATAAAAAAATTATGTCACTACTATGACATATAATGAACATATCTTGCAGGAAATTCACTATTGTAGTTCATTTTTCATATCTCTGTGAGATTGGTGATTGTTCTCCTCCTGTTGTGTTCAAAGGACATTGCAGTCCAATAAACATTATCAAGTAAGGGTGGAGCTGAAAAATGAGGAGCAACTTGATTTTTCCACGTTAGATGATGTATGTATGTGATATCTTTTGCAATGATTTATTACTACCAGGTTGTGGAGGGTAGCTGGTAATATCAACAATAAATGGTGATGTTTGTTGGGGAATGGTCTGTTGTACTCCCTTGGCCACTGACTCAAAAAGACATAACCTTTCCTGGTATGGGGCAGAGTGTTACTTGCTAGAACATGATAGCTGAAATATGGGTCTCCTCCATTTAAAGTCCTTTGTAACATGTTCATATTTTAAGAATATATTGGGGTAGTAGATTTTCATATGCTCTCTAAAGGCCTTATTTGTTAGTTATCTCCCCCATACTACTTCCTCTAAACATATATCTCCCTTTTCTTTTTGTCCCTTTATTAATGCTATTTTCTTGATCCCTTCCTAGGAAGATCTCCCTTCCCCACTTAGCCTTACTCTCTACATAACTTCTGATGATATTCTAAATGAAACACACACATATAAAGCTTAAAAATAATGTACACATGTAAGAGAAAACTTGCAATATTTGTTTTCTGTGTCTGGGTTATCTTACTCAAAAGTACTATTTCTAGTTCCATCCGTTTGCCTGCAATTTGATTTAATTTCTCTGTATATCTGAGTGATATTCCATTGTTTTAACAAACCACATTTTTTATTATTCATTCATCAACTGATGGACATTTAGGATGTTCCCAATTTCTAGTTTTCATGAATAGAGTGGCAATAAGAATCCTCACCAGCCCATGTTGTCATTATTTTATTGATCTTGGCCATGCTGACGGGTGTAAGATGAATTCTCAAAGTAGTTTTCATTTGCATTTTTGTGACAGCCAAGACTATTGAATACTTCTTAAAATATTTCTCATTTTGGGGAATCCTCTGTTTGTTTGTATATACATGTTTTAATAGGGTAATTTTTCTTGAAGTTTATTTTATAGTTTATATATTGATGTTTTTCCAGATACATACTTGGTAAAGACTATTTTGCATTCTGTAGCTTGCAGTTTTGCTCTGATGATTGTATTTTTTACTGTAAAGAGGCTGTTTAACTTCATGAGATCCCATTTATTTATTGCTGGTCTTACTGCCTGTGTTATTTATTGTTGTTACATTTAGAAAGTCTTTTTCTATTCCAATGAGTTCAAGCCCATTCTTTACTTTCTGTTCTATGAGAATCATGGCATCAGGTCTCATGTTGAGATCCTTGATCCACTTGAAGTTATTCTTTGTGTAAGGTGACTGAAGCCTCATTTCACCTTCTGGGTGCTTCCTTCTGCTTAGCTTTAATAGCTATGATACTTTAGCTCAGAGACTAGACACCCAGGGAAATTATCCCAGAATTTCACTTCTTGTTCCTCAGCTTTGTGGAAATTTATATTTTTCTGAAATTTTTGTTTTGAGTTGTTGGGTTAGTTGGAGAATTACCCAAGCATCAATCTTGAAATCTTTGTAATTAAATTCTCAAGAATTCAAGGAAGACACCCTTGTATCATCTTTTCTCTGCTACTTCAAAATGATTTTCTCTCTTGTAGTTTTTTTGTTGTTGTTGTTGTTGGCAGTAAGACTGATTCTTTACCTGTCCTTGCCTCCTCAGTGTTTCATATAAACATCTGTGACTCCCATTACAATTAGAACACATTTCTTTCAGTTATCCAAATACAATGTGAGTTATTCACTGCCTTCATCCCATGAAGAATTTCTATCATATGATGAAGTGTTTTATCATGTGTTCATTATCAAAAATAATATATTTATGAATTTGCATTGGATAGAAATCTTTGTGTACTTTGTAATTCTGAATGTGTCCAATAATTCTGAAACGCATCCAAATCACTACATACTTACTCTAGTAATAAGGCTAAGGAAAATTGAAGAGGACTTACTATCAATCAGTTGACTGATATGAATACTACTCAAACTAGTGGAAATCATTTATTAGAAGGTAGGAAGAGTAAAGTTACAGAAATGATAACAATTGGGAAAATCAGACTAAAGAAGTAGAGTGCTCAGCTGGAGGCAAAAATTAGGTAATTAACGGCTTATTGAAAAAGTAGAAAGTGGTGTGTAGGTATATTAAGCTAGATTAAAATGTCTATAGAGAGACACGGCAAGGAAAAAAGCAATTTTCCCAACAAATCAGTTCACTTCCCTCCTCCACAGTTCTTAGGATTATACAATAACTTTATCTTTCATGGAAAAAGCTGATATCTTTTCTTTTTGAGAAAAAAGACTAAAATATATCAGTTGTTTAGAGATATCAATTGTTTCAATGGGAAGCTAGAGTTATTTGATTTGACTAAGTCTCAGCTATCCAATGAATAGTGATCAAAATTTTAAAATAGGATATTGAAACATTAAAGTTACCTATAACATATTAGATCTATGGAATGCAGACAACTGCAATATCCATGTGGATGGAACCACTCATCACACCATTTAGAAACTAGATATTATTCCCTAACTCAAAATAAAATATAAGATGATAATCATGTAAAATTTGACTCTCTAGAAAGAGAACTTCTGACCTAACATCATAGGAGTTCTCTAAATTTGCTAGTAAGTATGAATGTTTATAATCAGATTCCAGGTCTAGTCTGAACAAGATAGTCTATACAAAGTTAATGTTGAAATGTTGTAAAGTTTCTAGAAGACATGTTCAATGTAAACACAGCCACTTCCTTTAGTAAATGCTTTAAATGTGACATGGAAATACATTAAATTAATTTTCTTTTTTCTACTTTAGAACCTATTTTATATTATTATATAGATTTGCCTTGATTTTTAAAATGTAAATAAGATTTTCGGTGTAATAAAACGTTATTTCCTACTATATTAAACAAAACTACAGAGATTATGGAGATGATATGAGATTTTTACTTATTTAATTCTGAGCCAAGAAAATAACAAATTATTCTGATTGAGCATCAGACATTTTGAAAAGAAAAGATGACTTTAAAAGTATAGGAATAGTATCCTGCTTGCATTCAAAAATAAATAACTTTATGGTAAATACTCTGAGAGATGCTTTGGAAGAGGCAGACTCAATCTAATCACCAAAAGAAACCAAATTCCCCAGAAATATGAGATAAGAAAATGACCCCAAGCTCCGCAGAATTTTCCAATGAAAATTTTTATTTCAGCCTTGTGAAATAGAGCAAAGTAATCAGGCAGCCTATGCCTGAGTTCTTGACCCCAGAAGGCTATGGCATATTAAGTTCATCATGCTTTAACAAAACAGAGCTGTGAAGATCTGAAGGCTTTAACCTTAAGAGTATATATTATTATCTAAAATCTCTGCTTATTTTGATATGCATGTGCTTTATGTTGACTATAAAGGCCAATCAATACAAAATTCAGTAGATTGTTATTTTCTAATTAAAAATAATATACCAGTTGGTTGTCCAATATCTAATTGGACAGACCTGAAAAAATACACGAACAAATAACAGTTTACAGACTGGAATATATTTGTACATTTAAAAAATATATACATGTAACAGAAACTAAAGTAAAATGTGCCATAAGTTTGAAAAAGAGTATGGCTGGTGTACACAGGGGGCTTTGAGGGAGGTAAAGAAAGGGAAAATGACATAATTCTAATATAAACTCAAAAAACAAAAAGTAATGAAAAATAAACTCTTTTAAACAAAGAAAATAGTTAATGCATTAGCTTCCATGTGACCTAACTAAATGAGGTATGATCACATCGATTTTTAATATAAAGTCTATCTCATGTTATTCTTTACTCTGAAAATTAATTTTTCAAAAAAATTGCAAAAAAATTAATAATCCTACATCTTTTTAGTAAAGTAATTTTCTTCTATTTTGTTCAGTGGAACTTCAGTTACTGGAAACATTTTGATACTTTATTTTAATGCACAAAATATAGAACATATATCAATGAGAAAATTTTTGTGTATTTTATTTATATTATAGTGCTGAAGCTTTTGTTAATATAAATATTATAGAAAATAACATCAATATCAAGTTTTACGAATCTTTAAAGTCCATTGCAGATGAAATTTGGTTGTGGATTTGGAAATTTAATTAAATTGTGCTTATTTTTTTATCTGATAATGTTTTGTTAGTGCTTTGAAAATGTTATTGATTTTGATCATATCCTGAAGGGGTTAAACTCTCCCACTATTACAATTAAATTTAGATTTCAGTTCTCTGAGAAGGACAAACATGTGTCTCTCCCCCCAAAAATGGACAATTTATTAACAAATTGAGTTCATGGACAAGGGAGTGAGCACGAAGAAGGCTTGCACCTTCCCCACAATGTCTAAAGGACGATTCCTTCAATCCCCTTGAAAGTTACCAAAGTATATCCAAAGCTAAAATCTCAACCCATTAAGAGAAAACTAACAAAACTGGTGCTTGTTTAACCAATTATGTTTGAGATGACCCAAATATCCTGAAATACCCCTAGCGTGTTTAAAACGAGCCTGCACGCTCCTCTCGGGTTTGTCGACATTTTGTGCCAGTGAACGAGCCAACATATGATGGTAAATAGATGCCCTTTGCTCTTGCATAGGATCTTCCTTAAGTGCTTTCTCGGAGCCCAGCAATCCATTCACTAACACCTTCCTCCATCTTCCCTAGTGTCTGCCTCACACAGACTCTTCTAACTTCACGTCCTCCTTTTTGAAAAATATTATATAGTATTATTTGTATGGTGATTTTTTTCTTCGAGTATGTCTGTGCACCACGTGCCTGTTTAGTTCCTATGGAAGCCAAAAGAGAGCGTCGGATCCCCAGGGGCTTGAGATGAAGAAAGTTATAAGGTGCATTGTGGGTGCTAAGAATGGAGCCAAGGTTCTTTGTGAAAGAAACCAGTGCTCTTAATTGCTCAGCCTCTGCAACCCAATGTCCTCCTTTTTATACATTATTATCAACCCCATTAGCCCAGTCAGTGCTGCCATATACACATTGGTTTGGGGTTATCTACTGGAGCTTGTGCAAATATCCAGTTACCCTCCCCAGCCACCACCAGCCCCTAATTAATCCCCTGCCAACGAGGGTCCCCCTCTCATTCGTGCTGGAATTTTTACTTCTTGACATTGTGGTAGTCTTGAGCAGCGCACCACTGGAATTGAGTTGCTGTGTTTTACGGCATGTCAGGTTAGGAAGGTTGTTTTTCACAAGTCATATTCCTATCTGCTGTTTGTTATATTGTGTGTGTGTGTGTGTTTGCCTTTAAAATAATAGCTATCCCTAGGTTTTGACTAAGTATAAACATAATTATTATTGTATTCATATTATTATATTTATTGAATGTCTACATTGGCTATAGGCATAGATATAGTAAATGGACTATCAATACAAATTAACGTAGTTTAGAAATTATTCAAACATTTTCTGAGTCCTAACACCCCACTCACAGCTAATTTAAAGTGACTGCCTAACATACTTATGGACTTATATTTCTAAGTATTTATTGTAGTCTCTAATTTCATTCTAGTAATATTTTTTCAGGGATTTAGAAATTCAAGCTTTGAAATTTTTATGGAATGCTGTTTATATATTAAATACCTCAACACGATGTGATTAAAGCAGAGTCTACAAATTAATCTCATGGGAAGAAATCCTTTGAACATCTGTAAAATTCTTTTTCAATTATTTTTAATTTTAGTTAAAATTGCATCAAGGCATCTTGAGAGTCCCCATTTATTCTCTTGTAACATTCCTATTGCTGTTTCAGACTACTTGTCTAGGCGGTAATTTTCGTCTGATTGTTAATCACTTTCATATGGAGATGTCAGAATCAGTCTAAATTCACTTATGTCTGAACCCTAACTCAATTTTCATGTTAAATGCAAAATGCTCTTTTAGGTCCAGTGTATGCATCCCGTAATTATGAATGGCCTACTATATTTTGCATAGAAATTGTCATTACTTGTGTATTTTTATGTATTTTTTTCAGTGTTGCAGAAAAATTGCATACATGCTGGTGAAGACATGTATACTCACATTCTTTCCAATTCACTTGGTACTCTGAGTTACTAAGATCTTCAATGTTGTTAAAACTTTTGAAAAACTTTTATTTTTTCAAATGTTGCTTTCCTTTCAACAGTTTAAAATCTAATTTAGGAGGAGTTAGGATGTTTTTAATATAATTTTCCTCAAATAAAAGCAAGATTTTCATATAATTTGATTTTCAAAGTTTTGACATACAGTCTTGGTTACCTTTATCACTTATTGTAAAATTCTTAATAACCTTATCATCCTCTTTGTGTTTGTATCTTAAATTCTGTACTTATACTTCATCACTTGTCTTTTAAACAAGCATGACACCAAGCTTGTGCCCATCGATCTACATCCTCACCCCTTGTGATTTATTAGCTTAGTTATTTTGAGATGGATTTCACATAGTCCCTCAGGTTGTTCTTAAATTTAATTTAGCCAAGGTAGGCTATAAACTCTAGATCTTTACTCCTTACTCTCCTTAGTATCCTAGTTACAGGCTTGTGCCATCAAGGCCAAATATAAGATAATTCTTAATATGTAAAAAGCATATTCTTGACAAATGGATTAAAAATGTGTTTAGATGCAATATAATATAATTCACTCATAAAAAGAATAAATAATTTATCTTATTTGTAGGAATATAGATGGAATTGAAGAAAATTTCCTAAGCTAAATGAAAATAAAACTAACTCAAATCCATTCAGGTTTTCAAGACTGTCAAGTTGATTTCATAGAATACAATATAACATAATAATCACTAGAAATAAGGAAAGGGAAGGCGAAAGAGTAATAGAGAGAGGTTAAATAATAAATATCAAAATACAGGAAAAGAGGACAATTTTAATACATAAGAATTATGCTAGTCTAAAACAAGACCATATCTAGTTCAAAATACACTAATTAGAAGAGTGTGTGTGCCCAGTGCATGGAACACTGAGGATATGCAAATATGAATTCCACTAAATTAATAACTATTCATTAAATACATTTATCAAGATATCACTGTATTTAAAAACAAGGACAAATACTGTGCACTAGTTAAAACAAAATACTTATCATGTGTTCCTTGCTTAATATTGTTTATCTTCATTGTAATTTTAAACGTAATATCTGTTCCTGTTGTATATAGTTTTGTATTGGGTTTGAGACGCTCTTATTTAGACAAAAGGGGAAGATGATGGTGAATTATTGTCAGCCAATGATCTTTAAGTGGTGGGACCAGGTTAGGGAGTGACCTTTTGGGTACCCAGAGAAAAACACCGGGCAGCCCAAGGTTTTCTCTCTCTCTCTGTCTCTCTCTCTCTCTTTCACTCTGTTTGTGTGTGTGTGTGTGTGTTTACTGCACTACACAGCTGAGCTTGGACTTCTCATTCCTGTTTCATGAGTTTGCCCCTTATGATAAAGAAAAATGTAATCAGTTTATTTTATACTTCCCCTGGTATTTTTTCGATCCATGTTAATTCAACAAAGAGCTAAAGAAACAGAAATTCTACTGTGCGATTTTTTTCCACATATGACAGAAAGGCTAACCCATGAAGTCTCAATAAAGCAGTTTCCAAAGCTATATCTAAAACATTTTAACAATATTTGATATCCAAACATAGATGGGAAAAATATGATGAGGCCCCATCGTTCAACGAAGAGCTACAAGCAATCAATGACTACTTGGATAGGGAGTACCAGAGCTCCCTAGGCATGAGAGTTTCCATTAGCAATCTAAAAGCAAGTAGTCAGCTCTAAGGTATATACCAATGGGAAACAGTAAATTCTCTGATCAGGTTGTACAATTAGATTCTTATGTATATTTATATGTATTTATGTGTGTAACAATAGTAATTAAAGCAAAAGAGGTGAGGAAATTGAAAAGGAGTGGTAAGGACGTCGAAGGAGGTGGAGGAAGAAAAGAGAGGGAAATCATGTAAGTACAGTATTCATCTATAAAATAATCAAATAGGGCGGTGGTGGCGCATGCCTTTAATCCCAGCACTCGGGAGGCAGAGGCAGGTGGATCTCTGAGTTCAAGGCCAGCCTGGTCTACAAGAGCTAGTTCCAGGACAGGCTCCAAAGCCACAGAGAAACCCTGTCTCGAAAAACCAAAAAAAAATAAAATAAAATAATCAAATATAAGCTAAAATGATAATCATATGAGAGAAAAATTATATGTCAAGAAAGGAGTGGGGTATAACACAGTTGGTAAAGTGCTTTCTTGCTTACAGTAGAACTAGAATTTTATTTCCCAAACCGACATAAAAGTAGCTGGCATAGTGACAGATGATTGTAACCCTAACACTGAGGACTTGAGGATTGGTAAATAACCTGAGTCAAGCTAGTCAGTCTAGTCTGTTTGGTGAGCTACAGATCAGTGGGTGTCCCTCTTTCAAAACCAAAGTGAATGTCTACCGAGAAACTAAATCCAGGGTTGTTCTCTGGTTTCCAACATACATGCACACACATTTATGTGCTATATAACACACATATATTCATTCAAAATTACCTCATCAATATCATTAGCAATATCAAGGCTGAAATTTAAGAAGGTTAAACCAGGGTAGAAATGTAGCCGAAGGCTTTTCTCTGTCTCACCCAGGCCCGTTGGATCAGTTTCTGTCCTGCCTGCAGGTCCCCACAACTACTTATAAAATAATCTATCACTCAGAGGCTAATATCAATGTAATTGGCTGATGGTTTAGGATATTACTGGATAGTTATCACTTGCAAATTAACCCATTTCTAATCATCTTTATTTCGACACGTGGCCGTTGCCTACCTTAGATGTTCTATCATCCTGCGCTATGGGCTGCTCTCTGGCATCTCTGTCAACCCACCTTCTCTTTCTCTATCTCTGTTTGGATTTTCTGCCTAGTTATATTCTATTCTGCCATAGGCCAAAGCAGGTTCCTTAATAAAGAATGAGAGGAATACATATTCACAGCTTACAGATGGACATCCCACATCACCTCCCCCTTTCTTTATAATTAAAAAGAAAGATTTTAGCTTTAACATAGTAAAATAATATACAAGATTGGAACCTTCCATATACGGGAACTTCCATCACTGCACAGTAAATATCCATCAAGCATGGTTTTACAAACAGCAAATTTTCATTTTACAACTTTTGGTTATCCTTTATTTCTCAAACATTTTCTTATTTACAGTTTAATATTTGTGTAAATGTGTGTGTCTGAATATTGTTTTTTCTTTTGCTTTCTTTATGTTAATTTATTAGCTTTACCATATTCAGCTTAGTATTTTTTGTTTTATATTATTTTATTTTATGTTTTTCTTTTTCATTTAACACCTGATGTTTAATGAGAAAGAACAAGAAATTATGTGGATTTGGGTGGGTGATAAGGTAGGCAGGTACTTGAAGGAGATGAAACCATAATCAGAATACAATGTATAAAAAATATTTACAATAATAATAAAATTTTGATTTATTTTAACATATTATCTAATGACTTGTTTTCTTTATAATTTCTTCCTCAATTTAAAAAACTTATTATTTTGTTTCATGCACTTGATCTATTTTGCCTCTTGTTTTAGAAATCTTGCATTTGTAATTGTACTAAAAGTAAGAAATAGAGATAAATACCTACCTGTATATTCTGTGTTGGGGTTGAGGGTGGTTTAATGTGAATTTATCTTAAATATTTTTATTCAGCTTTTCAGAAAAACAATTGTTTCTACAAAATTTACTTTTTATTTTATAAATTTTTCAGAGACTGAGTCACATGCCTTTAATCCCAGCACTTGGCTGTCGGAAGCCAGTAGATTCCTGTGAGTTTGAGGCCACCCTATTCTACAGAGTGAGTTCCTATTTCATAGCTACAAAGAGAACCCCTGTCTCAATACAAACAGAAACAAACAAACAACACAACAAAACAGAAACCAAAAAATAAGCAAAATAATGAAATTTCTCATAGACTAAATTTGCTGCTTACTCTTCCAAACAGTAATGATGCAGCCATAGTGGAAATTCTCTCACTTATTTGAAGCACATTCACTACCCCACCCATAAGTGTGTAAGGGTTCAAAACTGTTAGGTGAAAAACATACCAGTGAAGCTTAAAAATTATTGCCATTATTTAAAAACAACTTTGCTCGTATTAATTAAGTAGAGTTTTCAGAAATTCAAGTAAAACATTTCAGCTTTGACTCGATTGTATTACTAATCTAATAAATAACTAATTTTCATATTGCTTAGCTTTAAACATAGTCAATTTTTTAAAATAATACAGTTTTATTCTTGAAAATATACACTGAAAGGTATAATGTATATAATCAGTATAAAGCATCAAAATAAAATTTTATTCAGTTTTATTATACCAAATATATTAGCTAGTGCAATTTTTAATGATACATATATTAAAAACCATTAAATCGTCTTCTGAATGAACTTTTTATTATTTTTTTAGCTTTCTAAAAAGATAATAGGGAAATTGTCTAGTTTAAAGCAGTGATATATGAGGATATATTATTAAGTAGGTGAATGAAGAACAAATTATAAAATTGGAAATAACTCATCTATTTAATCATATTGGTGTACATGTCTTAGTTATTTCATTAGCCTTTAACTTCTAATCATCTAGATATTTATTTTTTTTAGAAGAGATCTGAGATCCTGAGATGACGAAACCTACAGAAGCACTTAAAAATTTAGAATTAGGTCTATTTTTTTTGAACTCTTACATGATCAGTAGTCCTAGTTGTTTTTTTAGGTTTTGATATGATAATCATTGATTGTTAGTATGGAAAACAAATAAGATTAGTTTCTCATAGTATTAAAAAGTAGAAATTTGAATTCAAGGTACTGGAAATTACGGTTTGTTTTAATTTCATTTCTTCTAGATGGCCATCTTCTACAAGTATCTAAACAAAATAGTTTTTTCTTTCTATGTCTGTCTCCAAACTTTTTTTCAGAAAAATTTTGGGTAAAGGCCCTATCAGGATGATCTGTTTTCAACTTCACCTAAATTAAAGGGCATTGCTTTATGTCAGTTATCATTTTCAATAAATTTTAAAATATTTGTTCATTTTTAAATTGTTAATGGATTTGACATTCACACACATATTGATTTGCTAATCATTATTTTAGACTTTGTTACAATGGAACCATTACCTATGACTGTTGTTGGCCAATTACTGTTATTTCAAAGGTTTTAATGCGAAAACTCATTCAATAGACTTATGTGGTTATTTGTGTAATAGTGATCATCCTATAAAATATAGAGTTAATTATTATGTAGAAAAACCAAAAAACTTGGAAATCAGAGATATAAAATATAATAAATTGAGAAAAAGTTGTGATGTTATAATATCAAAAGATCATTCAGAATTTCTTCTATATCTCTAGTTCTTTGTATGAGATTGAGGCATCCTGGGTTTTTCTATGTCTACATTAACAAATACATTGTTGAAATGTACACATATACATTAACAAATACATTGTTAAATTGTACACACAAAAAAGTGTAACCACATGTTGAGAAGGCATCTTTGAAAAACTAATTGATATCTTTCTGTCTCAGTTCAAGTTACTTGACAGAATAAAAGGCATATGTACTGGCTCCATCACATGATTTGTTTTTAACTTCAGCCTTTAAGAACATTGCATTATCTCTTTAATCATTTTGTCTTAGTTCTTAAATGTTAGATCATTATCACTATTTCTATTGATCATATAATGTAGGTTTACTGAATTGGTTGTATCATTTCAAATATTTCTATTCACAGTGACTGAACAACAAAAATAACTTTAGGTATGGACTCCAAATAATGATGGCATTTCTTTGCTTACTACTTAGCAATTGAGTGATTTTTGCAACTGGCAGGCATTAACAAAAGAAGCTCATTCTTATTATAGAAATAGATGATCTATGATATTGATGGCCAGCAATGATTCCAGTCTGATAGCAGTATTTAGGTTAGAGTTGAAGATCACAAAATCATGATAATACGAAGAGTGGTCTCAAAAAATATATTGCAGGCTGGTCTCAAATTCTTGTTCCTTCTGTTTCAATCATTGAAGTACTTTTATTACTGGAATATGGTACCATGTCATATCCGACATTACTGCTTTTTCTGTGAAAAATAAATATCTCTAACAGATTATCTTCTTGTATATTTTCATAAGGCAGATATAAATGATATGTTTCTTACAGATACTTCTTAGTGGTAAGTTATCATCAACTGGGAGAATCATCCTGACCATTTTAGCATTCCTTGTCACTGTTTCCAAGTTACACATTAAAAGAAAAATAAGTAAATGCTTGAAAAAATATTAATTTATAAATCAAATATTTAAAATGAACTTTACAGATAAGATATTTTTATAAACCCCTTTAAGTGTTGGAAGCAAGAAATAATGTGAGCAAGATATTATCTATATTTGAATTATTTATTCAATAACATCTATTAATTTTGAAGTTCAGAAATTAGGAAATACTTCTCAGAAGAACAACCATGAATCCGTATTGTCAATTCTGGCTCATAGGATAAGAGCTATGGCAGTACTATGATAATGGTAGATTAAGAAAATGCTGAAACAAAAAGTTTGAAGTCTTAATTGGTCAATAAACAATACACCTTATTAAGACACATACGATGTATGTTGTGCAAAATGCTTACATACATATGTATGTCTTTTTTTTCCATACATTGTTTTGTTTTATTTTTTCCATTCAAAAACATAATTAAAGAAATAAAATTTTTACCTTTCTTCCCCTTCTCCCGGTCCCCTCCCACTACCTCTCCACCCCTCCTCCCTCCCCCTTCTTCCTTGAAAGAGGGCATGGTGCCCTGCCCTGTTGGAAGTCCAAGGCCCACCCCCATCCCTCCTGGCCTAGGAAGGAGTG
>PVIU01026887.1:0-21298 GCA_004026605.1 Ondatra zibethicus | reverse complement strand
CTGGGACTGAATGAGTATATGATCAAACCAGACTCTCTGAATGTGGCGGCGAAAGTTGGCAGATGGAGAACCCATCAACAATGACACCAGGACCTATCTCTTCTGCATGTATTATCTTTTTGAGAACCGAGTCTTTTTGAATGCACTCCTTCCTAGGCCAGGAGGGATGGGGGTGGGCCTTGGACTTCCAACAGGGCAGAGTACCATGCCCTCTTTCAAGGAAGAAGGGGGAGGGAGGAGGGGTGGTGGGGTAGTGGGAGGGGACCGGGAGAAGGGGAAGAAAGGAAAAAAAAATTATTTCTTTAATTATGTTCTTGAATGGAAAAAATAAAACAAAACAATGTATGGAAAAAAAAGAAAAAAACAATAAAATTCATATATCCATAGTAACATATATAAACATCTACAACATACTTAAAACTAGGCTACTTTTTATATAGGAAGTTACTATGCTCCCCACTAATTCAGATGTTTAGTATGTATAAAATTTTAAATAGATGCTGAGTAAATGAATCAAATGACTAAAAAAAAAAAAGAAAGTTTGAATTAAATAGTTCTGTTAATTGTATGTTGTGTATTTGTGTTTCTGATGTCATTCTTAATAAAGTCTAGTGTTGTTAGAACATAAAAAAAGAAAATCTGCCAATGTAATTCATCCTATAAATAATCTGAAAGAAAAATAATATAGTTGATAATTTCATTAGTTGCTGAAAAAGCTTTTGAAAAAAAAATTCAACATGCCTTCACGATTAAAGTCATGGAGAGATTAAGAATACAAGGGGCATCCTTAAATATAATAAAAGCAATAAATATACTCACAGTTTTCAAACTTTCAGAGCTAAAACATTATTATATCTTATTAATGTGATACTGTCCACTTTGAATTACATATATATACATATACATACACAAACACACATACACATATATATAATTTGGCATGTATGGGCATATAAATTTAACATGCAAAAGAATTTGCATGTTTTGTCGTGTGAAAAAAGAGGAACAAATTTATACTTATTGTTCACTGTTTTGTATCAATTTCTTTCTATGAATCCATCCAGTCATATGAAAAGTACTTAATGATTAATTCTTTTGTCTATGGGCCCAAAATTAAATATGTGTAAGTCATAATTTTAGCTAAGACATTCTGTTATATTATTTGAAGCATTGAAAGAATTTAACCCTGGTCTTGTAAAAATCAAAATATAGTGGTAGTATTATTTTACATGGTAAACTGAATTTCAAAGAAGCTAATTTATGGCAAAAATTATAAGAGCATTATAATTTGTCCTTTTAAGACAAATCCTGTTACCATGGTTTTTCTTCTATACTTTGTCACTATAGTAACTATGAATGTTATGTAAATGCTACCTCTTCTACATGGAACACATTCACTAGCGAAAATGTCTTCTTTCTTCTATTTAGAGATTATGAAACTTCATCTGAGTAGATAAACAAGAAACTTTTATATGATGACAAAATAATTTATCTCTTATTAGTGTGTCTTTCAAGTTAATTAGCACAGTGAAAAATGAAGACTAAGAAATAAAAAGAGAATGTAATTTGGAGAAGGTCAGTTTCAAGCACTTGTGAGTTTATCATCATAGTACAGTAATTATTTCCTGTCTATAAATTGAGGGTAGAATTATTTGGCTTATAAAAGTCAATGCAGATGCATACAATTGTGATTGACAAATATCTGAACTAATAATAGTAAAACTAGACATGCAAGAAAGAAAATTACTGCATGGGAGGGGAATCAACCTTTGTATGAAGTCTTCATCTTGATGTCCCAAACATGTCCCACTAAGTATATCCTCAATAGTTTTCTAATCTGACTCTTTAAGGAGATACATTAGCACCATGGTATATGTGCTATACCATAAACAATCACAATGAAGGCAGACTTTTTTCTAGACAGCTTGTATAGATATTCTTGAAGTGAACAAGCTCCATTCAAGGTTTGCCTGACCTCAACTCAGTTTTTCACTTTTGAAGGAGCTGATTTTAACTGGAAAAGAATATGCTAGGCTCCATCTCCAGGACTTAGTCAAATGTCACTCGACACATATAAAAATGATACAATTAACCCCAAAATAAAGGAATCTGACATATAACGTTATAATTTAAATGAAAATCACCTCTCATATACCCTTAAAGAGGGGTGCCCTAGGAAGAAAGTGGTGTGAGACACATTGTTGCATTAGAAAACTAGACTGAATCTCAGTGAACATTCATTCTGTCAATAGCAAAACTCATTGGAAATATACCTGTAGTCAAGGAAACCTGAATCTATTAACTCACTGCAGACTGAAAGAATGTACAACATGTAGATTGTAGTTCTAAGATCAAAAGCACTGATGACTAGTGTAGGACCAACATAAGATAAGTCCAAGCATTCATAACTAATAATACATCTCCATGTCATGATCTGAGAGCTGATTGGTGGCCCAAAAGAAAGCCTGCTACAAGGAACCATTTTTTTTTCCTGGAAGCAATAATCTCTGAAAGAATGAAAATTCACTATGGGAGAGAAATACATCCATATAAGAAAATTTTATCTCCAGTACTAAAACTTCTCCCACTAGGTCGCAAGTCTAAATTCTGTGTGCTCTGGAAAGAAATTCCTACTTATAAAATTTAAGGAGCTGCCATCAAACAGTAGCATATCCCTAATCAGTCACAATGCAAATAGGCTTTGTTTCTAGATAGACTGTGGTGTAGGAGGTCCTTCTGTATTTGAGCTGCTTTCATTGGTTGAATAAAGAAACTGCCTTGGCCTTTTAATAGGTGGGGAAAAGAATACTGAATGCTGGGAGAAGGAAGGCAGGCAGAGAGAGCTGCCATGGAGTCGCAAGAGTCAGACATGCTGAATCTTTCCCGGTAAGCCATGACCTCATGGTAAACACAGATTAATAGAAATGGGTTAGATCAAGATGTGAGAGTTGGCCAAGAAGAGGCTAGAGATAATGGGCCAGGCAGTAATTTAATTAATACAATTTCTGTGTGGTTATTTTGGCTAGCTGGGACCAAAAGCAGGCCCTCTCTCCTTCAACAGGCTGTCTGGAGATTACCCTTGTACACAGGCTCTATTCAGAGTATAGCTAACTGGGGGGTTGCTTTCTCTCTTTTAGGTAACTTTTGATAATTTCCACAAGAGCTATAAGAAAGACATGGTTTCTGGCTACTAAAATCAAGCTTAAGTGATCAAGCAGGACCTAAAGAGGTAGAAACCCTGCTTTGTACAAAGCAAATGTAATTCTCCTAAAAAGTGCATAATTAAATCTTAAAAATGAAGAAAAATTAAATCAAGTAAATCTGCAACTGGAAAATAAGTAGCAATTATATTATCTTTAAAGGGGTCATGTCAAGTGTTTCTGCTATTTGACTAGGTATGGATACCGGATTACTTTTCAGAAACAGATATAAAAGTTTATCAGTTCACCTCTGAAGTGTCATGAACAGACCAAGACATTTCATTTAGTACACACACTGCGTGAGGCATGAGTTTACTGGGGTTACTTGCCTAGGTGAGGCATGACAACAGCATGAATGACTCAAGAGAGTGGTTATCAAACGTCCCATGGCAGCATTGGTGATCAATGGCTCACAAAGGCAATATCATTGGAATTCTTCTTTACTCAACCTGGAAGCTCCTATGTACTCTAGCAGCCCCAAGAGCAGAAGTAGCTAGTGCAGAAAGTTAGGTAGTTAACTGAGTGGTATATGGAGTACAGTTGGCTAGATTCACTGACAGTTTTGTCATTAAGGCTCTTTCCGTATAGGAGGAAATGTTGATAGGTATGAACTTTTGAGATCTCCTGCAAGTGTTCACAGTTGCACTGGTTTCAAGATAGCAGGGGCTCTATCATGCCCAGGGGAGAAAAAAAAACTGTTTCAGCATAATAGACTTACTTGCCTTATTTCTGTTTTTATAGCCTTGTCTACTGTCAGGTTGAAGCCAATAACTGGAATCCAACAGAATTTGAAGGGTGAAAAGGAAGAGCAGATGCCGATAGCACCAAAGCCAGGCCAGGTCCTAGTGATTAGAAAAACCTTCACTCTCTCTAGGAGAGATGACTTGTGCACTAGGTCTCACACTAAACGCACTCACAGTACAATGTAGAAATGCTGACCTACTTTGCAGTGTCCAAGCAGACATAAGTAGCTCGCGGTATATCAAATATCTTTATATCTGTTCTCAATAGGTTTCTAATTCTTGTGTCTAACCATTTATCACAGAACAACTGCTACCAAAACTGGAAGTCATAATAATGAAGAAATTATGTGCATAATTTTCCCCTTTTCATTTCTCATTCCTGGCCCATTTATATTTTAGAAATAGAACAGAAATTGTGGCTAAAATTAGAAAACTAAACCTAGAATTTCTTGATGTTCATGTGGTTTTACCTTTTCTCTCTTTCCTTTTAATTTCCTCCAGTCTATGTTTCCTGGCTCCATAATGATTTCATGCTAATTTTAATGACTCACTGGGAACGGATAAAAACCGCTATTTTAAAACCAAGTTCTACATTCCATTTTCCCCATGAGCTTTCAAATGGTATTGATAGTTAATAGTTGTTTAAAGATGGGTAAACACACAAGGGATTAATAAAGAAGCTGATTGGCTTCAACAATTAGACCTAAAAGAAGAAACTAATATGAACAATAGGAAGGACAAAGAGGAGGGAGCGAAGAAAAACAAAGACAATTACAGACATTCGATGTCTTTTGAGTTTAACTTATGCATTTAAACTCTTTCCACCTCTTTCATTGTTCTCTGTGGCTCATTCATATCTTTGTTTAGTATCCACATTCTTTATGAGAGATCAATTATAGAAGTAAGCACAGGTTGCTTTCACAGAAAAAGTATTATATGTATTTATACAGATAATATATGTCATATTATACATTATAAACATAATATACACATCATTTTATGTATTATATACAATAATCATATATAACATATGTGACATGTATGATATATGTCAAAAGTGGACACATAGAAACTATATGGTTTAATGAGCAGATAAATGATCTTCTAATGACAAATGACAGAATTCCTACATTGCTACCCAACCCTTTGCTTTCAGCAGTAGTTGGAATGTTGGGTAAAGACAAATCAAATGCTTTCAAGGTTTTCCCTCCCTGAGAGAAAGAAGCATATAAAGAGTGGGAGTCCAAAAAAACTGACCTCAGTGAAAAGTAGGTCACCTTTCCTCAGTGATCCAATAGCTTGTGACTTAGTAGTACACCGAGGTGCTTTACGACCCACTTCCTGTAAGTGTTCCATAAAAACCTGCAAAAATAATCTTCCATCTTGGATTACCACTTACCCCAAACTAAATTTACACATAGAATTAGCATGAAAGTAGATCTTTTTAATGCTTCATTGTAAATACCATTATATAGATTTATTTCTCCATGAAGGTCATGTAGTTCCACCCTGTCCTTTTCAGACTGAATAGAATAGCAGTGTTGTCTCTCACCTGCACCATTCAAGTTGTTGATTCCAAGTGTGTATTTTCTGTAGTTATTTTTGAAATGACTTGGTTGCTACACAGCAGGCCTCGGTGGTTATAAATCAATTCCTTAAAGCAATTAATTAAAAAATTTAAGGCAGTTAATCCAGCCGAAGGCCTCCAAACTCATGGATCACCAGCTGGGTTTATGAACGCCATCTGGCTCACAGGGATTTTTCTATTTTTTCCGAATTTCAATTTCTAAGATAGATTGTTCAATCAAAGTCTTTCCTTGAATGATTCAATGCATAGAATTTCCCAAAAATCTATCTGTTGGCAAGTAAGTATAAATATGTATACAAATTAAAAGGGAATTTCTTTTGATGGATTATGTTACATGTTATCCTGAACAAAAACATCATTTAAGGATTACACCTGAAGAAAATTTCCCCTTCCTCTCCTTTTTCACTTTTATAAGTTTGAGGAAAAAAGAAAGAAAACACATCTTAATTAAGAAAGTCACAAAACTATAGGACCCAATATATATTTCATGAAATACTATTTTACAACATTCATTTAATGTGAATATGAGAATCATATATTCTCCAGCTATCTATGCAACTAACCCAGACGAAGACAATGATACTAACATAGGTGACAAAGCAAAACCATAACAATTAATAACTTGTGTAAACGTGAGATGTGATGGCAGTAAGACATAATAATAACCTATTTTTAAATTAACATGCAATTACTATGAACTGTGACAGCATATAAGACACACACACACACACACACACACACACACACACACAGACTTCTTCAGGCAATGCTTTGCTCTCATGAACTGTACTAATTGGTACAAAGTTGAAGAAAGTAAAATTTCTAAGCATAAGTTAATATGAATTGATTTCAAATTTCACTGCCTGAGATTTTTCAGATATTAAATATTCTATGAAATCATTAAATGGCAGAAGTGGGAGAATTTGTAAGCCTTTCACTTCATTTTTCCTGTGAGATACAGAATAAACCCAGAACCCCAAAATCAATAAATTATTCTGATAATAGGATTACGATTTTGCTGTAGATAGTCCTTACTTTCCTATTTTTAAAAATAATTCTGTTATATCATAACAAACATAGTTGCCAGTTATTTGCTTTATGGGATTGAAATATATTATTTCAGGTTTTTCTGACAGTTAAATTTGCTAATGAAAGATCTAGATTAACTCTGATGTTTACTGCCTTTGTACTTGAGTTGGCATTCTCTTCTTTCAGTGTTTAGTATTGTATCTTTTCTGCATAATTTTAATATTATGAATATGCTATATTTTCATGTATTTTAAGGGCTCTAAATGCATTTTATGTTTGGATGTTGACTTCTTTCTATAGATTTGGGAAATTATATACATTAATTGAATTAAGTAATCTGTCTGTTCCTTTTCACTTTTACCTCAGGTCCTTCTTCTATACCATGGATATGTTAGTTTGGTTTCATAAATCTCTACCAGACCAATGATTGGAAATAAAATTGGTGGTAGCAAATCTGTGTTCTTAGGCCTTCTTCACCCAAATCTGGCTCCAGAATGAACTATATCTTGAAAAAATACCATTGAAAAGTAAAGGTTACATAAGCCTTTTACAAGTTACCTAAGCTTACGCAGGCAGGGGAGCCAAGATTGCGTGGTGAAATGAGTTTCTATTTTACACTGTGAGGTCCTTACATCATGTGTACTCTGACCTCTGAAGCCAGGACAACATGCTTTTCCTGATATTGTTCCTTTAAACTTACAGCATCCCTATCATTTATCTCTGGAATTTAGGTATGGTTTAAGAATTGCATTTAAACTAAGTCAGTTTTTTTTATTTTTTTACATTGTTTTATTTTTTTCCATTCAAAAACATAATTAAAGAAATAAAATTTTTTCCTTTCTTCCCCTTCTCCCGGTCCCCTCCCGCTACCCCCCCACCCCTCCTCCCTCTCCCTTCTTCCTTGAAAGAGGGCATGGTGCCCTGCCCTGTTGGAAGTCCAAGGCCCACCCCCCTCCCTCCCGGCCTTGGGAGGAGTGCATTCAAAAAGACTCGGTTCACAAAACGATAATACATGCAGAAGAGATAGGTCCTGGTGTCATTGTTGTTGGGTTCTCCATCCGCCAACTTTCACGGATTTTTTTTTTTAATCGAATGGTTCTATCCTTTTAGGCAAGAGAGCTCACTTAAGGCCTCAGAGAATGACATTGCAAGGCAATATTCTTTATTTGTCATTTTCTTAAGATAATGGCAAATATTATATTTAATACTTCTAAAGAATTTGATCTTATATGGCCTCATTTTTTTTCCAGAATATTCCCATGATAACTTTTGTCTAAGGGCATAAAATGGCATCACATTAAGGCACATTTTAACAGAACAGTCCTGCAAAGTGCAAGTCTTTCCTTTGTGTGTGGTGACATACACTTGTAATCAAATTATTTGGGTGTGTAGGCATTAATATTAGGAATTCATGGTAATCTTCAACTATGTATCAAGTTCAAGGCCAGCCTTCTATACATGGGACTTATCCATACAATTTCTTAAGACAGTTAAAATATTATCTTAGTTTATAAAATATTTAATTCATGATAGAAGTTAAAGATAGAGTTTTTAATGATATTCTTGGGGTTTCATAATTAACACCAACATTTTCTCATTATTTGCCTTTTGTAGCTTTCCCTTTCTGTTTATATGAGAGTGTTATTTATGTATTTACTTTTTGTTACTAAATTCAACACGAAAAAGTCCAAATTGCTCTTAAGCCTCAGAAGGCAATTTTGAAAGGCTGATGGTAGCTCCCTCCCATCACTGTGTTTGACCTTTGAAGGAATAGCACTTTCCTTTGCTGTTTGAATTAGTTTGAGATGAGTCTCAGCATCCTAATACAATTACTCAGTCACTGCAGAGATACCAAAGGAACCAAACGATGCATCAAGAATTATTTATGAGCAATTCTAAAGCTCTTAGATACACAGTCGGAGATTTTGGAGAAATGCATCTAGTATTTATTAGTAAAATTTTCATGCCAATGTGACAGAAAACTTGGAGTAAAATCCCATTACAAACATCAGTCCTCAGCTGTCGTGTGGAAGATGCTGAACACCTCATCCACCAGGAGTCATCAATTTTAACAACATCAGGATCAACTTGCCATCAGAAGATGCAAATAACAAGCCAAGGCAAGAGAGGCAATCTCTTTATGGAAAACTACCCACATTGTGAACCTAGCATCTGGCACAATTTAGCTCAGCAATGTTTTATTGTGAAACAGGAATGTAACAGAATACAAAAACTAAAAACAAAGAAGGCAGAAATAATTTGTTATCCTAGTCATCTCTTTTCCATTTTAAATAATTGCTACTTTAAATTAAGTTGTTTTTACTGACAGGATCACTTAGATTGGAAAAAGTTTTAAGTTTTCTTAGAAGAATGCTGAGCAAGAACATAAGCACATTGGATTGGTTCACTATGAGGTGTTTCACATAATTTAATACCTTTTAATTTCTATATAATTGTACAAATATGCTTATGTAAGACTGGAAGTTGTCCCATATCCATTTTCTTTTTTTAGCTTCTGATTCATGGAAGTTACTAAGTGTCATGGTACAGATGGGACTCAGAAATATAGGTGGCTTTATAAAAATTTTTGTGCATCTACCTATGGTTAAAATGAAATATATGTGTATTCATCACATTTAGGTATTAGACTACTATGCAAATTTAAATTTGAAAGAAATATTGAAAATTTACTTTCCTTTTGTACCATTAGTTTTGAGTACTATCTCTCCATATTTTCCTATAGGTAAGAGAAGCTTCAGCTATAAATAATAGTATGTAGTTTGAATATGAATGGCTACTAGAGGATCATAGAATTGAACACTTGATCCACAGATGGGTGAAGGGTTAGGAGGTTTGGCCTTCAGGGGTAAGATCTGTCAATGAGAAAGCTTTGAAGCTTCAAAAGTTTCTTGCCATTCCCACTACACTCTTTCTTCCTTCTGCTTGTGGATCAAGATGAGAGCTTTTATTTGTTCTTAACATCATAGTTTTGCTGACATCATGGCTCTGAAATTATATGCCCAATTAAATAGTTTATTTTATAAGTTTCTTTGATGAAGGTATTTTATCACAGCAAGAAAAAAGGAGTTAATCTAGGATATAAGAAGGTACTAGAAAAAATATGGACTGACCATTAAAAAGAGGCCTTCTTAATGTTTATTGCATTTTTGCCTAAAGGAAGTATTGGTGCCAATAAAGGTCATGTAACAATACTGCAGTCAGAAGACAAAATGTCTATACCAATGAACTCTCTAATTTAATACTAATGGATTTATATTTAATTATATTCTATATACTGTATGTATCTCTTTTTCTGACTACTCAATGCCATTAAGCAAAAGATGAAAACATTATATGCAGGAATTAACTGCAGACATTAAAAAACCAACCTTGACATGACAGTGTTTACTTAGAATCTAAACAACACTGTCAGTCTTGCCTAATCAGTTTATTTCTGCCTGGTGGAAACTCTGGCAAAAATAAAATGTATATCTGAGAAATGAAACTAAAGACTGTCATCTGGCATCTGCAAATCTACATATATGTGTACATAAATGCATAGAGATGGAGATAGACGATGAGAAAGAGGAAATGGAAAGATGGAGAGACAGAGACAGAAACAGAAAGAGACAGAGAGAGGAGGGAAGGAGAGGAAGACAGAGGGGTGAGCATTTATGTTCTCTAAGCTATATTGGAATTGAGATATGATATAAGAAATGAGGACTGAAGAATATTGCAGAAAAAATTCAAATATTTTAATGCCAGTTACTGCATAAGGAAGAGGAAGGGAGTCAATAATTGAATTAAAGCTTCTATGAAATAAGTTAGAACTCATCTATCATCCAGTTTCAAGCTCACATTTCACCAATTCCTGGGTGAATCTGCTAACCACAGACTCCAGACTTTATACTGTCATCCTCATCAGCTTCCAAATAGAGATTGAGCAGAATCCCAGAGCTCAGGACACTGTCCAGGAAAAAAGACTTTCAAAGAAAAGTCTCTTGAGCATATTTTCCTTAGACTAAAACCTTCAAACTCCCCACACAGTCAGCAACGGCAGTGTATGAACAAACTTGGTGGCTCTGTCTGTGACAAAAGTAAGTCATCTTTGAACGTATTGGTCAAAGATGACATTTACTTTTCCTGAGGGTTCAGAGTAAATTAAGTGTTCTTAATATTTGAGGCAAAGATATAAAAATGATGTTTTTTCTTTGGAGATATATTAAAAGAGTCTTAAATCAACCTAAGTGAAATATATTTTCTTAACAAATAGCGTATCACTACAACTCTAAGTTTAGAAAAATCTGCTTAAAGATGTATCTGGTATATATGTTCCATTTTTTTACTTTATTATCACTCAAAAACATTATTTGTAAATTTTCTAATTAAATTCCCAAAAAGAATTTGTGGAAATACAGTAACCAATTCTGAATTCTTCATGGTTTTTAAAGAAAGTAACATTCTGGTATACATACTGGTATAAATTTTCAATAGCAGTTTGAAATAATATCTTATGTATAGGTTACATGCAGATATAATTCTGTCTAGTGTGTTGAGGAGGTAATCTCACCTCTTAAAAGTTAATTCTATGTCTATAAGACTCTCCACTTAAAACTTATGCAAATGTATTTTTTGATTAATTGCAAAGCTTGAATTCACAGGTCAATGTTCTACACAAGAAGCAGATTACTTTTAAACATTGTTAATTCACTATTGATCACTGGTAAACTTCTTGGCAAAGAAGTGGAGCAACTGCTTTGGAATAATTTATGAATGTTTGTGCCTAACATGGATTTTAAACAACCCTCATTTTACAACTTTTGGTTTTGAATTACTTTTATTTAGTTAAGACTAATTTCATGCTACATTCATGTATTGTTATTTTAATATAATTTGCATATTATTAATACTGTGAATATAAATGTTCAGTAGTATTAGCAGAAATATGTTTTTAAAATTATGTTAAATGTGTATGCTTGAGTGTACACATTTGTGCCACATGTATGCAGGAGCCCCGGAGGTAAGTTAGAAGAGGACATAGTCTCTCTAGGAACTGGAGTTGCAGGTGATTGTGAGCCACATTGTGGAGGCTGAGAACTCAATCCATCTTCCACAAGTTAAGTGCTTGTAAACATTGTGCTAGGTTTACATCGAGAACTTGCTTATTTTGACCGTTTCTTTTCCACTGTGTGTCTTCACAATATCTACATGTAAGAACTGATTTTGCACAAAGATGGGAATAACTGAGGGTTATTGATATCAACTTTTAACAGTACTTTGTTTCTGAGTTCAAAGGGTGCCTAAATTTTTCAATCTATTACTGTGACTCATAGGAAAAACGATGATCACCAAACAGAACTCTCCTCAAGAAGGGAAGTATGTTTGCCCGGCGATCTGGTCTGATTCTAATTTCCAAGAGGATCTATATATGTTTTTCTTTGGGTTTACCTTATTATTTAGCTTCTCTAGGATCATGAGCTCAATGTCCTCTGTTTATGGCTAGAATCCACTAATGACTGAGTACATACCATTTTCATCTCTTTGGGTCTGGGTTAACTCACTCAGTATAGTGTTTTCTATTTCCATCCATTTGCATGCAAAATTCAAGATGCTATTGTTTTTTTACCGCTGAGTAGAACTCTAATGTGTAGATGTGCCACATTTTCTTTATCCATTCTTCCATTGACGGGCACCTAGGTTGTTTCCAGGTTCTGGCTAATACAAATAGTGCTGCTATGAACATAGTTGAACAAATGCTTTTGTAGTATGATTGGGCATCTCTTGGGTATATTCCCAAGAGTGGTATTGCTGGGTCTTGAGGTAGGTTGATTCCCAATTTCCTGAGAAACCGCCACACTGATTTCCAAAGTGGTTGCACAAGTTTGCATTCCCACCAGCAATGAATGAGTGGGGTAGGTGTGGGGTGGGTGGAAGGGGAGATAGGGAGAGAGAAGGGAGAAGGGGAGGATTGGGGAGAGCTTGGGGAAGTGGGATGGTTGAGATGGAGGAAGGACGGATACGGGAGCAAGGAAGAAGATATCTTAATTCAGGGAGCCATTTCAGGGTTGGCAAGAGACTTGGCTCTAGAGGGCTTCCCAGGTGTCCAAGAAGGTGTCCCCAGCTAGGTCCTTGGGCAATAGAGGAGAGGGTGCCTGAACTGGCCTTATTCCATAGCCACATTGATGAAAATCTTGAATATCACCATAGAATCTTTGTCCAGCGATAGATGGAGATAGAGACAGAGACCCACATTGGAGCATTAGACTGAGCTCCCAAGGTCCAGTTGAAGAGCAGAAAGATGGAGAAGATGAACAAGGAAGTCAGGACCTTGATGGGTTCGTCCACCCACTGAGACGGTGTGACTGATCTAGGGGGAGCTCACCAAGGCCAGCTGGACTGGGACTGAACGAGCATGTGATCAAACCAGACTCTCTGAATGTAGCTGACAATGGGGGCTGACTGAGAAACCAATGATAATGGCACTGGGATTTGATTCTACTGCATGTACTGGCTTTTTGATATCCTAGTCTGTTTGCATGCATACCTTCCTAGGCCTGGATGGAGGAGGGAGGGCCTTGGACTTCCCACAGGGCAGGGTACCCTGCCCTCTCTTAGGACTGGAGGGGTAGTGGGGAGGGGTAGTGGGGGAGTGGGATGGAAAAGGGAGGAGGGGAGGAGGTGGAAATTTTGAATGGTATATTTATAAAGGAAAAAAATAAAATGTTTGGGAAAAAAAGAAGGGAAATATTCACGAGGATGAGGCCTCTTAGAATGGGAACAGCATCTTAAAAGCTAATTGCTTCCTTAAGCAATGAGGATGTTTTCAGACAATTTTGTAGAACTAGAGCTGGTCATGAGCTGGAGTACACATTGACAGAGAATGGTAATTAGGTGTGCATTTTGTCTCATTGTCTGCTTCTTCTTCTTTATCTAAACCGTAAGCAGATATCAATAGTCTAAAATGAACCAAGAATCATTGTTTATTTATCTGATCCTCTTACCAAGTGATCTTTGATTTCAGTCTGCTTTCTTCTGCATTTCTTCGCTTCTCTGACCTCGAATTGTACACCAGACACTGATTGTGATTGTGCACAATTCTTTATTACTCCACAATTGGGACTTTCCCATACCTTATTGGATTTTCTTCTTCTTAATCTGCCCCAAATTCTCAAAAATTTGAGTAAAAATTTTAAAAGTATTTTTATGCATAAAAATTAATTATTAAAATTTGTCTAACATAGAAAGTTGTTGTGTATAGCTAATTCAACCTTACTTCCAACCTTAAATCAATGTTTTTTTTTATTTAGTTGGGACATAATTAGAAGATAGCCTATCGAATTACTTGTCTTACCTAAGAGGAGAGGGTGCCCTAACTGGCCTTGTCCTGTCATCAGATTGATGTGTATCTTAAATGTCATCATAGAACCTTCATCCAGCAACTGATGGAAACAGAGGCAGACACCCACAGTAGAGCACTGGGTTGAGCTCCCAAAGTCCAGTTGAAGAGTGGGAGGAGTGAGAATATGAGCAAAGAGGTCAAGACCATGATGGAGACACCCACTGAAACAGTTTACCTGAGCTAATGGGAGCCACCCACTTCAGCTAGACTGGGAAGGAACCAGACTAGAACCAAACTAGTCCCTATGAATGTGCGTGACAGGGTGACAGTTGTGTGGCTGGGGCAGACTGTGGGACCACTGGCAGCAGCACCATGATTTCCCCCTACTGTTTGTACTGGCTTTTTGGAACCCATTCTTTTGGAGGGATACCTTGTTCAGCCTAGATACAGTAGAGAGGACCTTGGACCTTCCTTAAAGCAATGGGCCTTTCCCTCTCTGAGGAGTGTCTGGGTGGTGGGGTGGGAGGAAGTTAGAGGGATTGGGAATTGGAATTGACATGTAAAATGAAAAGAGATTATTTTCTTTTTTAAAAAATTCAAAGAAGGTTAATATTAAATTTAATCCTACAGAGACTTGGTTTTATAAAGTAACTCATATAAAATAACGGAAAATTGAAATGTATAGAAATAAAAACAGTAAACCACTATAATCATTGAAGGGTATTTTAATTTCATTTACTGTAATAATTTTCTCAAAAATACTAGAAGCAGTTACAACTGCTATTGCTTTATTAATTACTTTAATATCATTGTCATATACCATGTTTTAGTTCCAATAATTATCATAATAGTAATCTCTCTATTCTGATTAATGTATATGTTTATTGACCCTCATTGCTATCCATCCTGTCCTTTCTCTCTCCAAGGTTATATTCTTGGTTAGAATCCAATTTTGTATAATCTGTATTCTTTTTCAAGGCTCTCTAAGCATCATGCTACTTACCCCTAGTGCAGAGTTTATTACATTATATAAATACTTTTGCTCTATACTACCAAATCATTTCTGAATTGCAGATGCCATGTTTTAATTATAAACCTATTTCCAGTGATTATGAATATCTTGTCTATTAAAATATTTGTCTAAATAATATTTCAGTATCTACTCATGTCATAAGAAAAACACAAAAATTTCCAGATCAACCACTCAGTAAAGTCTGTTAATTTTAAATAATACTAATTGAAAAGAATACTGATTTTGTCATTTTAACTGAATGCATCTGTAGAAAGATCTAGCAGAACTAACTGAGTTTGACAGTAAGCTCTTGCTCTGCATGTGCAGCTACTGAGACGCAAAACAAATGATTTAAGTAAGGATACATCTAGTTTTAACAGTTGGATATGAAAACAAAATAGATAAAGATTGTAAAAGAGTAGGAAGTAAGAAGGAGGGAAAATGAGTCTTTGTGGCTTGATTGATTAAGCCTGCATGGCTTAAAAAATTCTGTTGAAGTGATCATAGTTTGATTTAGTGGTCTGAAAGTTCAACTCTCTAGCCAGTGTAACTCAGAGAAAACTTCTTAGAATCTCTATAATAACTTCATACTTGATCTGAAGGTTATTCTCTAAATCTCTTTATAATTCTTTGTTTCAATTCTGTGTCACAATTCTCCCTTGTTTCTCTGTTCACCTAACTTAAATACATTTTTTATAGGAGGTTTAAGGGAAAAAGAAAAAAGTTACCAGAATTATATCTTATTAGTCATAGCACATTCCTTGGGTAAATTGTAGAAACCGAAGCCATTTACAATGGCAGCACAAGTTTTCAAAGTTCCCATTGTAAGAGGTTGGGGGCATAGTGCCTAATGAAACAAGTTGCAGAGATATCTGTACATTGTCAGTCTTATCACAGACTTGGGTAGTGAATAATTGGCCTTATTTTGTAGGTCATTTTTTTGTAGTAACCTTGGTTAGAAACCTGCAAATCTGACCATGTGCATATCTGTAATTTTGTTTAACTTATGATCCACTTACAGAAACATTCAGTCTAGTTTGAACTTGCTCTGGGGTGAAAATAAGCAAATTGGGTATAGCTTGTCTTAGAATGGGGAGAAATTGTTGTTTTCTTGTGTTAGTCTAAATAAAAGTGGCAAAGTAGGCTGTTAAAAGTCTTACAGTCCTCATGGGACAATAGATCTAGTTATGAAGCATATCCTAGTATATTTTCTATACATCAAAATTATACAGGTTAAGAAGAAGTCATTTTCCTGATCATCCACAGATATATGTGCCCATAAGATTGCTTTGCAATCATGAGATTACATATACATGGTACAGACATTTACACACTACAATGCAAGTTTTGGGGAGGGGCCAAAGCTGCTGTTGGCCATGCGAAACTACAGAGAAGAGCAACGGTTTCCTGAGTCTGTAGTCCCACATGCCTTTTTCGGATAGGATTTTTCTCCATCACAGAATCTTTTCTCTGGTGGGTTGAAATCTGAACACTAGTTGTTACCTGCTCTAACTCCCACAGTCTCTAACAGTTTGAAAATCATCAAACCTGATTCAGGTGTATATTGTTATAAGATGTAGAAGATTTCATTACAACTACATCTTCATGATAAGGTTGTTGTGTACATGTAACTATGAGACATTTCAATCCCTTCTTGCTGTGGGACAATGGTCTGCACCCTGTCACTTGAATTTTAAATAAGCACTGATTGTCCAGGCAGGAAGTATAGGCTGGATAAACAGGCAGGAAGTAGAGGTGGTGCAGGAGAACAAAAAAATTCTGGGAAGAGAGAAGATTCAGTCTGCAGTTGTGACCCAGTCACAGAGGAAACAAGATAGCAAGATATGACTGCCTTGCCGAAAAAGGTACCAAGCCATGTGGCTAACACAGACACACAGACAAATACATGCTAATATAAGTTATAAGAGTTGATAAGAAGCCTGAGCTAATAGGCCAATCAGTTTATAATTAATGTAGATCTCTGTGTGATTTTTTTGGGACTTAACAGCTTCAGGAACTGTGCAGGACAGAAACCTCAGCCAACACTGTTTCATTGCTCTCACTTTTGATGCTGAAATGTAATCCTTGTGAAACTATCTACATTTATGAATATATAGAACTATGAAACCAATTAATTTTCTTGGTTGGAAAGTCTGTTATAGAATTCTGAGAATCATGTCAACTAGATATCAACCATGGTAATTTATTAATACAATATTGTAGCACACACCACAGTTCTCCAAACTGAAAAGCCCCTGTGAAACAAAAAAAAATATGTCTCCATGCTTGGGACAATTTTGTGGACATTTCTTCAAATTCCCATGGCCTTTACATAATAATATCCAAAAAGCCAATGTAGTTTTTCCTTAACCTGAACAGAGAGAATAGTAGATAGACTAAGCCTCATGGTCAAAAAACTGAAGTCAATTATAGACTTAAATGAAGACCCCAAACCCTAAAAATTCCAGGAGAAAATATGTTTTAAACTATTTAGATTAAGGAAGTATCTGCTAAAGACATCACAAAATAGAAAATAAATTATTTTAACCACTGTTAAGGAAGGGAAAAATAGAAGATTTATGAAGCATGAATAAATAACACAATGGATATTTGAGTAATAGGTACCAGAAAAATATGATTTTATGTTAAATTTTGTGTATATATCATATATGTATATAAGTACATATATGATATATACACTAGTTGTGTTTAGACAGATAGAGAGATAGATAGACAGACAGATAAATAGGGATCAAATGAAATTATGTCACTTGGAAATAATGATTCATGCAGGAGACATCATCTAATTAATAAAAAACACATTGCTGTCAATAAGAAAGATCCATTCTAGTCCTTAGTCAGAGGAATCTAGGAAATTCACAAAAGCAATACAGAATATGGCCATTGCCTTTGGTTGACTCTAAGAATCTGAAGGTAAAACCCTGTTGCTGAAGACACAACAAACTTAGAACCTTGTACTTGGATAACTTGAACAGAAACTGACCTGGAAGTTTCTTGACTGAGTGTTGGCTCTCATAGTATCTGAAGATGCTATACAAGACAAGAAAAATAATCAATAGTTCTATCAATCTCTAAAGCCTCTGAAACAAATAATTGAATAGACTAATGCCACTTTCTTAAACAAGCACAATTTCTAACTGCACTCTAAATATGTATCCTTATATCCACAAAGAAGTACAGTTCTCAAATCTCCTTAATGATGGGTCCTTCTGGAGCAGATGGAACAGAAATCCTCAACTCATCAAAATGCAGAGAATAACAGCTCTGGGTTGCATAGTCCCTATTGGTATATCAATAACCATTCCTTACACCTAAGGGTCAGGGAACAATGGAATGGATAAAAAAAAAAATACTACAATAACTAGAGAACCAGAGGCTTTGATACAAAATAGTATTTTCTATATATGATATGAAAGCTTCACTTTTGAAATATTAACTATTTTGTTACCTAAACAAAACCTTAATGACAAAATGAATGAACAGGCCAACACGGATGGGGGTATTCTCATAAGGGCCCATACTTGAATGAAAAGCTATAGACAAGTAATAGTTATAAAAGGTAGAACCTGTATTCTCCAGGAATTATGCACCTGATACGTTATTTAATCTCAAGTGTTTGATGATAAACACATACACATATGATAAATTGTTTGTGTGCATGTAAGTATTCAAAAAAATCATTTTTAGAGAAGAAAAATCATGAATTTGAGTGATTTGAAGAGATATGGAAAGAGTTAAAGGAGGAAAGAGGGGGTAAAAATGACAAAAATAAAAGTCATATAGGAAATTCTCAAATCAAATTTTAAAAATGTATTTAAAAACATAAGCTATACTATCTTAACTCAACAGAAGATAAATGACTCAATACTAAATAAATAAAGATGTGAACAAATACCCTCTAAAGTAGACAAATGGATTGTTAATAAGTTTATGGAAATATCCTAAACACAATTAGTCATAATTAAATACAAATTAAAGTTACAGTTTAATGTCATCATCCATCTATTAGAGTATTTAAATTGAAAATTATAGTTATATCCATCAATGTACATTTCCATATATCACTGTGAGGATCAAACCATGGTACAATGATTTATAACAATAGTTAATTAAACAGTTTAACAAACAACAACCTTTTGAACTTAGAGGTTTGTAGTAAATTATTGTATTTGTGTGTGTGTGTGTGTGTGTGTGTGCATGTGCAGGCACGTGCGTGTGTGTGAGCATGTGTGTATGGACACATCCAGTGTACATAGGTTATCTAAAACCCAAGAACAACTTGGAGGAACTGGTTATCTACTTCTGTTGTGTGGATCCTGGAGATTAAACTCAAGTCTTTTCTTTGTAGTTTCCTCCTTTATATCCAGGACCATCTTCCCTTCCCCAATAACTTTTCTTCTTTCTATTTACCCCAAATTAATTGCATATAAACAAAGGTAAACTCTGTCTTTATAGAATTCTATTTACAGCCATCATTCCTTATGTAAATCTTATTCAGTGCATTAATTTATAACTGCTTGCAAAACTGTGCCATATTCACACAATAGAAGATATTAATCAATAATATAGGAAAGAAACTGATTCAGAAAAAATATAGACAAACCTCAAGAACACTTGCAATGTTGAAGGAACAAGATATAAGAATATGCATTCCACAATTTGTTCATATGAAAACTAAGAGTTACAACTATCATGACAAAAGGCACATGAGACATGTTCTGTGAACTCTGGTTATATGATTGTGCTTATCTAAGGCCTTGGGATGATATACTAAAACTTTTAATTTTTCCAGGAATAGTAATTTACACCTCTAAGGCTTGGGAAGCTGAGGAAAGTTGGTTCCATCTTAGACTGCATAGTAAAATCTGTCACAGGGTTGGGTAAGATGGCTCAGTGAGGAAAGATGCTAGCTGTCATGACTTGTTGCTTCAATTCTTGGTTGATCAATAATGAAAGGGTGAGAGATAGAAAGAGATGAATTTTATAGCCATAAGTCTTTCAAAATCACTATTAATCCTTTTATGAGGGGGGAACTCTCAAGACCAAAGGATGTCTGCTTTCCAATTATCATTATATTGAGTATTGAGTCTGTAATGCAGAATTCTAAGAACCCAAGACCTTGTCAAGTAGAAAATATGTTCATTCCACCTACTAATGTCAGAAATCTTAACTTGTTCTTCTCAAATGTATATAATTTAGAACCCACTGATACCAAATACAGATGAGTCTTAAGCCATAATACATTCTAAGGCAAATTCCTCTCTAACTGAAATTTCAAAATCTACTTCCAAGTATAATCACAAGGTAGTCACAGGATGGAAATGTCCACTTTAAAATGAAAAGGGTATCATTTTTTGCTCTTTCCTTTCATTTATTTTCCTTTTCCTTTTTCTATTTTTCTTTTTCAAATTTTCGTTTGTTTATTTTGATAGTTTCTCTATATAGCTCAGTCAATCTTAAACTAACAATCCTCCTGCCTCCTACCTAGAATTACTGGGTTACAACTGTAATATCAAAGATGGCCTTTCTTGGGCTATCTTTTGTTATCTCACATTCTGGATAGAGTAAGGAAAGGAATGATTTTCCAAATCCCCAGAATGCTTTGTCTTGTGAATGTCTCAGGTCAGTTCATCCAGATCTTTTTGATAGCTGATCATGAGTCTAGAGATGAAAACTAATGTCGATTTTTACTGTGGGATGTTGGAGGCTACTCTCTTCTCATGTTCCCCTATCCATTATCACACATGAGGCTCTCGACTGTGGCTCTTCTCTACAATAATACATGACTGGCACTTCTTTTAAAATCTAGGCACAGTCCAATATGGGTAAATGATTCTAGCAATCTGCACACTTTTAAATGTCCAAGATTATGACTCTTCCAGCAAAGATGGTGAATGTTAATCTTAGGCCTACTTGAGCCATGTTTGAGATGAATGAAAAAAATTCAAGGCCATGGGAAAATATCATTTGGGCATACAAGGAATGACACAGTCTTGCCATTGCCTTTAATAAAATCACCATTAGCTTCTAGACCTGAATGTTTTCTTTTTTTTTTTTTACATATAAAGCAGATATATATATATATTTTTTATTAACTTTTATTTATTTTTTTTCCATACATTGTTTTGTTTTATTTTTTCCATTCAAGAACATAATTAAAGATAAAAATTTTTTTTTCCTTTCTTCCCCTTCTCCCGGTCCCCTCCTACTACCCCCCATCCCCTCCTCCCTCCCCCTTTTTCCTTGAAAGAGGGCATGGTGCCCTTCCCTGTTGGAAGTCCAAGGCCCACCCCCATCCCTCCTGGCCTAGGAAGGAGTGCATTCAAAAAGACTCGGTTCTCAAAAAGTTAATATATGCAGAAGAGA
>PVIU01026886.1:0-21297 GCA_004026605.1 Ondatra zibethicus | reverse complement strand
GAGATAGAGACAGAGACCCACATCCACATCAGAGCAATGGACTGAGCTCCCAAGGTCCAGTTGAAGAGCAGAAGGAGGGAGAAGATGAGCAAGGAAGTCAGGATCGTGAGGTGCTGGTCCACCCACTGAGACGGTGTGCCTGATCTAATGGGAGCTCACCAAATCCAGCTGGACCAGGACTGAACGAGCATATGATCAAACCGGACTCTGAATGTGGCTGCCAATGTGGGCAGACTGAGAAGCCATTGATAATGGCACTGGGACCTATCTCTTCTGCATGTATTGGCTTTTTGGGACCCTAGTCTATTTGGATGAACACCTTCCCAGGCTGGGATGGAGGGGGGGTCTTGGACTTCCCACAGGGCGGGGTACCCTGCCCTCTCTTAAGGATGAAGGGGGAGGGAGGAGGGATAGTGGGGGAGCGGGAGGGGACTGGGAGAAGGGGTGGAAGTATAGATTTTTGAATAAAAAATGCAAACAGAAAAAAAAAGAAACAGAAAGGGGGGAAGTGGGGAGAATGGAGCAAGGCAGAAGCTGCCTCTTCAGGAAGAGAAAAGAGGAGGAGTAGGGACTCAGGCTGGAAGCTGAAGATCAGCTTGCCTCAGTGGAAGGGGGAGGGAGTGGGAGTGGCTTGTCTCTTAAAGAGACAGAGCAGACCATTATATGCTTTCTCTATAGTTTTGCTGATAGATAGAAAATGAAGATCCATTTTTGTGTGCCAAATATGTTTGTATTGCCTTTGTTCCTTTTCACATACTAGCAAAAGCCTATAACACCCCACCTCATTTGTCTCTGTGAAATTCCCTTTCTTGACTTGTTTGCTCATTTTTATTTCCATTTTCTTTTCATCATATCTAATGCAATACCATAAATATCTAGAAATAATATATTTATTTTAAGATCTAGATGACCTTCATATGATATATTGCTGAAAGTGGGCTGTGAACTTTATACTTCTACTGAAAGACCTCCAGATCGGGGAGAGTCTCACTCAAGTCTCGGGATAATACAGTCCCCCAGGAACTCACGAGAGACCGTCCTTGCTGCAATCACACGAGGTTTATTGACAAGTACCAGCGCTGGGGTTGAGACTCATAGCACATGCAGGGGAGGAGTTCAACCCCGAGTAGCTGGGAGAAGGGGTTTTAAGGGAAGAAACCACAACCCAGTAATCCAAACAGGGTGGGGAGGGCGTCATTGGAAAATTCCAAAAATACCAGTGATCATCACAAGGGGGTAACTCCCTGTTTCTCAAGATTATTCTCAAGATTATAATCTAACTTTATCTTCAGCTAGTTTCTGAAACAGAGTCACTGACCTGGCTAACCAAGATTTTTTGGCTCTACTCTTCCTGCTAGAGAGGTCTGGATTTATCCGGGTCTTTGACTACCAGATTCGAGTCTCTTTGGTAGTCACCACTAACACACAAACAAACAAACACACACACACACACACACACACGTATTTTGAACACCTTCACCTCCCAACTCCTTCCATCAGTATTCTCTCTATCCTTACATCCCTTTTCACCCAACATTGAGACTGTTTCTTTTGTTTCCTTCTTTCCCTCTCAAGTTCAGCTTGTGTTGCCAAGTCTTGATCTATTAGAAGTGCATTTTTCGTACCTTTTGCTATAATCTTCTTTTGGCTCACTTAGCTCAACTACTGAGCTTCTGAATTGTGAACGTTTCTTCCATCCCAGCATTGTTACCAAGATGTGAATTTTCTCTACCAACAGAAATCTGACTGCACTCTGCAGGATCATTTTCCTGTTCCAGTGAAATGGCTAAGTGATTTAATACATCAGTGCACATGGACACATTTAAAGCCTGTTTGTTGGCAGTCTGGTGGCTTTGCTGACAGGGAGCTGCAATTGTGCTGGCTACTGCCTGAGGCCGGCTGCAGGGCTGAGGCTTGATGGTTAGCACTGAACTGTCACTGGCTGCCATGGACAGGTGCACTTTTCATCCTGCGTACAAACTCCACCGACTCCACCCTGTCTTAACTGAAAGTAGACAGCAAGAATCAGAGCCTCACAGTTGCCTTAGATTCATGTCAGTCCAGTTTCTGCAACAGTAATTTTAATGTGTAAAGAACAAAGACAGTGAGTAAATGTTGGGAGCGACATATGGGTAAAACTTGTCAACATCTACTTGTGGTTTTGAAAGACACGTTAGTTGTACCTCTAAATCCCAAAACAATAAAACAAGAAACCTTCAAGTGCTTATTAATATTCTGAACAGAAACTCATCTTCTTTCCTTGAGTTTTTATCCCAAATAAAACCTGACATTGACTAGTCCAGTCATCTGAAAATTAAGTGAAAACTGAAATTAAAGGTAAAAATACTGAATGTGAAATACCGAATACAGTTATTTGTTAGAGCATTTCTTAATGCATGCCTTGATCATTGCCTGCTTGCTCACTTAGTGAGTCAGGTCTTTCCACTTACATCATCTGCCTGGCCTTGAGGGCACTGATTTGGATTGTATAGGTCCAGTAACTCATGCACTCTGTTTGTACATTCACCCTCATATTAGCAGCTTGGCCCTCTGAAAAGGCACAGATGTTTAATGGCATGACTCAGGCACAAATTGCCTTCTCTAATTTAGCTGTAAACAGAGGAAGAAGAGCTGTGTCTGTGGGAAAAGTCATTCAAAGGGTTTTCTCTTCCGGTCTTGCTCAGAAAGATGCTACTTCCGGACTTCCAAACGGTGAGATAATATGTGGCTCTGAGCTCATATCTTTGTATATTCAAACTTGTCACCAGTAATACCTAAGATTTCAGCGTGGCATGTTCTGATGAAATGTTTCCAGCTAGCAAATTACAATCCTCAATTTTGTTAAAAAAAATAAATCATCATTCCTTTGAGGTTTCCTTTAACTTCTTAAGGCACAAATTACAATCCAGACTCTGTCCCCATGGCAGTTTGTGCACACAATTTTAATGGCAGTTACCTCACTGGCTCCAACATTTTGAAGAGTCTTGTGTTTTTTACGTTGGGTATTAAAGAAGAGGGCATATCTTATTTACCTGCTAGTTTTATTTCCTGTTAAACATCTAGTGCAGTATTGTCACAGGAAGGAACACAACAATAAGCTGCTGCCTGTTGTGCATGGGTTTGGGTGTAGTTCTTAGCATCTGTAATCAGAGTTCACCTCATCTGATCACAAAGCTTATGAATTTTCTCTTTCAGGTGATGAAAGAGGACCAGGAAAGGAAAGTACTTATCTGAAGTACAAAAAGTCAATAGACCCACCCTTTAATGTGTTTGCTCTTATCACCTTGGACAATAAGCAATCAAAAGGTATGCATCAAAATGTATCGACAACAAAACATAATTATGATTATGTATCCTATTGGACATTGAAATAAACTGAGTCAGCACTATTATATATGAAATTGCCTTTTATTTATTTATTTGATCCAACAATTAACATTGCTTTGTCTCACAGAAAAAGATGGAAATCTTTTTCTTTATCATTGAAATTTAAAGGCACCACCAGGATATGTCTAGGCATTGGTTTCTTCTTGCTGTATTTGAAATGTATCACATGAAACAGTATATAGACAGGTAAATCAGGCAATTAATGAGCAAAGGTTGAGACTGATCTCACATTTATATAACTTCAAGTGCCAGAAGGCAAGATAATGATATTGAAACCATTGGTGTTGTCAACTTGACAGATTCTGGATTCATCTAACAGACAAGCCTCCCAGGGCACCTGTGAGGAATTATCTTGATTGTATTAGTTGATGTGAGATAACCCACCATAAAAGTGGGCAGCATCATTCTTTGAGCTTGGGTCCTACATTGAATAAAAATGAAAGTAATAAGTCGGGCAGTGGTGGCGCATGCCTTTAATCCCAGCACTCGGGAGGCAGAGACAGGTGGATCTCTGTGAGTTCAAGGCCAGCCTGGTCTACAAGAGCTAGTTCCAGGACAGGCTCCAAAGCTACAGAGAAACCCTGTCTGGAAAAAAACAAAAAAAAAAGTGAAAGTAATAAAAATTAGCTGAGTGTAAGTACTCATCCTTTTCTCTTTCTTAACCAAAGGTGAAACATGACCAGCTACTTCAAGCCCCTGCTGGGAGGATGTCACCATCGTAATTGACTGATGCTTGAACTATGAGCTGAAATAAACCCTTTTTTGCTTAGGTTACTTTCACTGGGATATTTTCTTACAGCAACAAGATAAGCAGCTGATAAAGTTGGTACCAGAAAGCAGGGCAATTGCTGTGAGCACCCTGACTATGTGGCTCTTCGGTCTTCAGAATTGTTCTGTGGGTAGAATATAGAAGAATCTCCTACCCTGTGCCTGGAGAGCCCTAGCATGCTGAAGGCAGAAGTTAATGGACCACTCCTGTGGGAAGATAAAAGGCAGTTAAGCTACCCTTAGAGAAATGTACCAGAGACCTCGCTCATGAGGATTCAGAGAGGACCAAGAATGATCAGGAACTAGGTTAAGGGCCATGAGATGTATTATATCTGTAGACTATTTATACTGAAACTCTATTTTGGCATATATCCAGAAGAATTGTATCTGAAATCTGCACTCACTGTTCATTAGAGACTTATTGATGTTAGTAAAGACTTAGAAACAGCCTAAATACTCATTTACCTGTATTAAAGTATGTGAATACAGTAGACTATAGTTTAGTACTTGAAGAAATTTTGCCATATGCAAAAATATGTATAGACATGGAGAATATTTTACTAAATGAAATGAGCGATACAAGATAAATAGTTCATAAATTCACTTCCATGATGTATCAAATAGCCATATTTGTAACAGTCAAAAATAGAATAATGGGTACCATGGGATAAAGTTGGGGGAGAGTACAGGCTTGCTGTTCAACAAATAGAAAGTTACAGGCTATGTCAATATTTTCTAGATATCTGATCTATCTATCTATTCAATCTCTTTAGTAAGCAAAGGAAACGTTTAAGGGCTGTTCTTACCTTGTGAAACTCATAAAGTAAGAGAGGGAAGGATGGGATACAAGAGGGAAGAGACCTGAAAGCAGATGAGGAGTGAACGAGACAGGGAGCATGTACAGAAGAGAGACTTAAGCAGCATAAAGGCTGGTAGTAAGATTCAGTATAAGCTCCTGCCCAGCACATTTGCGGGAATGTTCTCACTGGAGAGAAAAATGGATTTTTCAACAAGATATCCTTCAGAGCCACTGTATGCACACATGAGGAGAAGAAAACTGACAAGAATATCCAGGTCTCTGGAGTTTAGAGAAACAATCTGAGAAGCTAGGGGTTGGGAGAGCGAAGAAAAAGAAAGGAGGAAAGTAGAAGAATTTTAGAATTCCATATTTTATTTACACAAAAATGCCTAGCAAAACCATACACATTGATAATTCAAAGGTTTAGAAGTGGTTCCCTTTGACTAGAATATGGGACTTGAGAGGATGCCCATTCTTCACTTGCTTCGCTCTGAGCTTGATTGTCTCTGTAAGAGTCACTTACTGCAGAGAGTCTAATCATTGTCCAAGGCTACTCTCTAACAACTCTTCTTATACATTAATGCTCCTCAAACGTGTGTAGAATAAATTAGACATACCACTTTTCTAGGTTTTGGTGGGCCTTTCTCATAGTTCCCTGTTCCTTTATGTTGAAGGTATTAGACTTGTGGTGATAGCTGCTACGATTGTGTTTATCTGTTAACCTGCAGGGAGACTTACATCACATGCACATCATTTCTTGTGTAAACTTTAATGAGAAAATTGCCAAAGCTAGAGACAATAAGAATAAAGTAGTGTTTACATTCCCCTAAGAGTATTCCTTGCAGTTAATTTTAGTTTGCTAATTAAGGAAAATTTTGAGAAGAAGGATGTAAAGTATGGGGGTATGAAGATGAATTTGGTTATTTTAAAATTTATTTTATATATATATGTGTGTGTGTGTGTGTGTGTGTGTGTGTGTTTAAATGAGTCCAAAATAAAAAAATAGGCTAAAATATTATTTTGATGTTACTAAAATGAAGACTAGTAAGTGAATGTTATTGCTAGAGAAATCCTGTGTCACACTGAGGAAGCTACATCTATTAAAGGAAATATATGTCCTCAATTGTGAATATATGTCTTCAATTGTTAATAAACAAGGGGTATAATTTGTTAAGGAATTATTCATGATGTTAGCTTGAAACCACTACAATAGTGCTGTTAGGAATTTATGCACTATCCCTTAGAAACAGAAGATTCAAGTCCCTAACTTTTGGAAGGGCTGATGGCTAACAGCTGGCAAGTGAATCCCTGTTCCTGGTCACTTCTCTGCATTGCAAAGCCTCACATGGCTATTCCAGAGGGAAACCAATGTTCATGATGAGTTGAAGTAAGCTACAGAGGTAGAGGTCCTCGCCCAGCTTAGGACAACTCTGCAAGCCTCTTTTACCTCCGGAGGCCCATGAGTAAGTAATAGAGGCCTTTGTAGCTAACTACATCACAAAGAAAATTCTGTCCCAGTAGTTCCTTTTTCCCCTCTGTCATTACAAATTGCATTAGGCAGAGACCCCCTGCTTGACCAGAAGCCCCTCCAACTGCAGGAAGTCCAGGTAGCGAAGCCCCTCCAACTGCAGGAAGTCGAGGTAGGTCACCTGCAGACCTCTGCCACACTCTCAGTGCCACCCCACTCTGTCACTAACCACCTCTCCCCTCCTGGTTTCTCTGTCCCAGCCCCTAACTTGGGTAGAGAACCCCTGCTTGACCACAAGCCACACTGGTCAGAAGAACAGAGAGGAAACATGAACCAAGGAACAAAATACCGATCCAACAAAGACAAACTCAGAAATCAGCACCTAGACATAAAATCACCCCAAACCCAAACGCCTAGGTGCTAGAATAAGAACACAATCAAAAATAGCCAAGACAATATGTCACCACTAAACCCTGAATATTCTAACATAACTGAAGCACAAGGAAAGACTTCAAAACTAACTTTATGAAGATGATAACGGTTTATAAAGGTGAAGTAAACGAATCCTTTAAATCCAGGACAACACAAACAAACAGTTAAGGAAATGAATAAAACTGTTCAAAATCTGAAAATAGAAACAATAAAGAAACATGAACTGGAAATGAAAATTCTAGATAAGTGAACAGGAACTGTAGAGGCAAGCTTCATTAATACAATAGAAGAAATGGAAAACAGAATCTCAAGAATTGAAGACACAGTTAAAGAAATATATACATTGGCCAAAGAAAACATTAAATATTAAAAGGTTTCTGAAACAAAACTTCCAGGAACTCTGAGACACTATGAAAAACTAGAAATAATAGGAATAGAGGAAGGTGAAGATACATAGATCAAAGGCACAGAAAATATTTTCAGCAAAATCATACAAGAAAATTTCCTAACTTGAAAAAAGGAAATGCTTATAAAAGTATAAGAGGCATACACTGATATCTCTCAATATCAATACATTCAATCTCACCACCTCAAAAAAAAAAAAAGAGACACTCACTAGTAGAATAGGTTCGAGAATAGGACCCATTCTTCTTCTGCATTCAGAAACATACCTCAACATTAAAGATAGATATTATGTCAGAGTAAAGGGTTGAATAAAGATTTTCTAAGCAAATACATCTAAGAAGGCAGCTGATGTCATCATTCCAATAACTAACAAAGTAGACTTCAAGCCAAAATTAATCAAAAGAAATGGGGAAGGACAGTTCATACTAATCAAAGGAAAAACCCATCAAGATGATGTTTCACTTCTAATATCTGTGCTTCAAATGCAAGAGGACCCACATTTGTAAAGGATATACTGCTAAAGTTGAGATCACACATTGACCCTTACATAGTGATAGTGGGAGACTTCAATATCCAACTGTCAACAAAGGACAAATTATCCAGACAAAAACTTAACAGAGAAATACAGGCCTTAACAGACATTATAAGCCAAATTGACCTAACAGATATCTACACAACATTTCATCAAAACACAAAATAATACACTATATTCTCAACACCTCACTAAACTTTCTCCAAAATGTTACCCATACACTGCCACAAAGCAAGTCTCAATAGGTACAAGAAAACTGAAATAACCACCTGCATCCAATCAGACTACCATGGATTAAAGCTGGATTTCAACAACAGAAACAACATAAAGCCTACAAACTCATGGAAACTGAACAACTCTCTGCTGAATGAAAACTGGGTCAAGACAGAAATAAAGATATTAAAGACTTTCTAGAATTCAATGAAGATGAATGCACAACATACCCAAATTCATAGGACACAATGAAAGTGATGCTAAGAGAAAAGATCTTAGCACTAAAATGCTTACATAAAAAAATTAGAGAAATATTATACTAGCAACTTAACAGCACTTCTGAAAGTTCCAAGACAAAAATAAGTAAGCATACCCAAGAGTAAATGGCAGAAACTAAACAAACCAATTCTTGGAATCAGTAAAAATAAAAACAAAGACAACAATTCAAAGAATCAATGAAATAAAGATAGACAAAACCTTATCCAAACTAACTAAAAGACACGGAGAGAATACATAAATTAACAAAATCAGAAAAGAAAGGAGGGCCAGAACAACAGACATCAAGGAAATCCAAAGAATCAGAAGAACATACTTGAAAATCTTGTACTCCTCAAAATTGGAAAATCAAGGTAAAATGTACAATTTCCTCAAAACACATTACTTATCAAAATTAAATCAAGAGCAGTTAAACAGTTTAAATAGACCTATAACCCTTAAGAAAATTGAAGCAGTCATTAAAAGTCTCTCAACAACAACAAAAATAATTTTTTAAAAAAAAGCCCAGGGGCAGAAAATTATAGCACAGAATTCTACCAGACTTTCAAAGGACTAATGCCAATATTCCTCAAAATTTCTCACAAAATACAAACAGAAGAAACATTGCAAAATTCATTTTATGAGGCCACAGGTACATAGCCAAACCACATCAACACTCAAAAAAGAAAATGAATTACAGATCAATTTCCCTCATGAACATTGATACAAAAAATACTCAATAAAATACTGGCAAACCAAATCCAAAACTGCATATAAAAGACCAGGTAGGCTTCATCCTGAAGATCCAGGGACAGTTCAACATACAGAAATCAGTCAATATAATCCACCATATAAACAAACAGAAAGAAAAAATTCACATAATAATCTCATTAGACACAAAAATGCCTTTGACAAAATCCAACATTCCTTATTGGACAGATTAGGGTAACAAGGAACATACATAAACATAATAAAGGTAATATACAGCAAGTCTATAACCAAAGAAATTCCATTAAAATCAGGAACAAGACAAGGCTGTTCACTCTTTCCATATCAATTCAATCCTACCAAAAGCAATACACAAACTCAAAATTCCAACACAATTCTTCATATACCTTGAAAGGACAAACTAAATTTCATATGGAAAAAAGCCCTACATGATTGCTAAGACAATCCTAAACACTAAAAGAACTTCTGGATGTCTCATAATCCCTGATTTCAAGCTGAACTACAGAGCTGTAGTAATAAAATCTGCATGGCATTAGCATAAAAAGAGATACATTGAGCAATGGAATCAAATCAAAGAGTCAGACATAAATCCACAAATCTATATACATCTTATTTTTGTTAAAGAAGCCAGAAAGACAATTGAAAAAAAAGATCTTCAATAAATGTTACTGGTCTAACTGGATGTCTGAATGTCTGAATGCAAATAGATCCATATTTATCATCCTGCACATAACTCAAGTTCAAGAAGATCAAAGATCTCAACGTAAAACTAGATTCACTGAACCTGATGTAAGAGAAACTGGGGAATAGCCTTGACTGTGTTGGCACAGGAAACAGACAACTTCCTGAACCAAACACTTATGGCACAGGTGCTAAGATAGACAATTAATAAATGTGGCCTCATGAAACTGAAAGTTTCTGTAAGGCAAAGAATACCATCACTAGGACAAAATGACAGTCCACCAAATGGGAAAAGATTTTCCCCAACTCTACTTCCAATAGAGGACTAATATCCAAAAAACATCAATAACTCAAGAAATGAGACATAAACAAACCAAAAAAAATAGACTAGAAATCTAAACAGAGGTCTCAACAGAGGAATCTCAAATGGCCTAGAAACTCTTAAAGAAATGCTCAACATCCTTAGCCATCAGGGAAATGCAAATCAAAATTACTTTGAGTTTCCATTTTACACCTGTCAGAATGGTTAAGATAAAAAAGACAAGATACAGATCATGCTGGTGAGGATGTGGAGCAAGGGGAACACTCCTTTATTGCTGGTGGGAGTGCAAACTTGTACATCCACTATGTAAATCAATATGGCAGTTTTTTAGAAAACTGAGACTCAATCTTCCTCAAGACCCAGCTATCCAACTCTTGGGCATATACTCAAAAGATCCCCCATCCTACCACAAGGACACCTGCCCAACTATTCATAGTGGCTTTATTCACAATAGCCAGAAACTGTAAACAACTTAGCTGTCCCTTAATAAAAAAAATGGATAAAGAAAAAAATTGTACATTTACACAATAGAGAATTACTCAGCAGTTTAAAAAAATGACATCATGAAATTGTAGACAAATGGATGGAACTAGAAAAATTCATCCTGAGTGACTTAACCCAGACCCAGAGAGACAACATGGTATTTACTCACAAGTGGATATTAGCTGTAAATTAAAGGGTAAGTATGCTAGAAGTCACAGACCCAGAGAAGCTATGTAACAAGGAGAGGTCTAAGTGGTCACATGGATCTACCTGAGGTGGGGAAATATAGTGGATTTTGTAGGTGGACTGGGATAGTTAGGGATGGGAATAGGAGAGACCGGGTGAGGTGATCTAGGGAGAGAGTATAGGGAGGGACAACTGGAATTGGAGGGTAATTAGTAATAAATGCAGAGCATGAGCCACCATATTTTGTAACCAGACAAGGCTTCCAGTGGAGAGTCTGGGACACCAGCCCACCCACAATCAACCTTCAACTCACAATCTGTTTTGCTTGCAAGACATGCTGCAGCAATGGTGGCAGAGAACTGGTAGGAGTGGCCCACCAATGACTGGTCTAATTTAAGGCCCTTGCCACCAGAGGGATCCCATGCCTGACACTACCTGGATGACCAGAAACTGGAGGCTAGATATCCCAGAGACTTAGTTAGGTTAGAACTAAAGACTAGTAGAAGAAAAAAAATCAATGAAATGTCTAATGGTGTTCTACTATACTCAAAGATTGGTGCTTAGTCCAGTCATCGTCACCTGAAAAGCTGCCGCTAGCAACTAAGGGGAACAGATGTAAAGACCCAGAGACAAGCATTAGGCAGAGATAGAGCCCAGGTTGGAGGTCACCATCATATCCCTCCCCTTAGAGCTTGGGGAATCCTGTGGAACATGTAGAAAAGGAGGAGGAGAATGACAGGTACTGTTGTAATGAAACTGGATGCTTTTCCAGTACTGTGAATCTTTCAGTTGTGTACACTTGAATACATCAGTACTGAAATGTCCAATGCCTTGGCTGGGAAAACAGCTCAATCAGTAAGGTACCTGCCCTGCAAGCATGAGGACCAGAGTTTGATACTAACAGCAATTTTGATACTAACACCCATAGAATTTACTTCTATCATTTGGGGGGGGGGGGGAGTGTAGATCAAGCTGCACATTCAGTAGAATGCCTCCTCTAAAAAAAACCAAATTGAGCAGCTCCTGAGGAAAAACATCTAAGGTTGGCCAATGGCCTCCACAACTGAGCACACACTTGTGCACACATACCTATATAGGCACAAAACGATAAAATAAAATATTCCATGTACAACTCTTGCATTTATGAACATCACAACAGCTTTAAGGCTGATTTCTTTCTCTCTGCCACTGAGAACTATGTCTCCTTACCATCTCAAGCCATGTTACTCTAAGCAAACCTGAACTTTCACTTAACAATTACAAATTTAAAAAACTTTGAAAAACAGCACTAGGTGTTATTTAATTCAATGAAATTATTTGAAAATTAACTTTCATTAAATTTCTTTTTATATATGAATATGCTATATTCTGTTTACTGTAAAACCCCATCTGTTCTCATCTCCCTTCTATTTATACTGTCCCTGCTTCTCTCTAAGGGTCTTCCTACGTCCATGTTATTTGTTTTGTGTCATTGATTACCTAACAGCAGAGAGTGAACTATTATAAAGTACATAATTATAGGCAGGTTTATTATAATTCATTGTAATTTAATGTTATTATTTGTAGAGGAACAACAGTGGATTCAATTTGGATTCTATTTCTGAGCATAGATATGTTTAGAACTTCATTTATCTCATCCAGATAAAGCAGGAAGACCCAGATAAAAGGACAGAGGTGACCAGTGCCTATGACTGGCCACAGATTGTGCAAGAGAGTTAGCAACTGATTCACTCAAGAATAATTTAATGGACTTTCTTACTATAAGGTAGATAAGCACCCTTAATGAATTAAAGACAAATTTCCCCAAGCAGTTTCTTATACTCTCTTCCTTGAGAAGAGGTCACCAATTTCCCCAGTTAACTCCCTAACTCAGTTTGAAAACTACAATCTTAAAATAATGCTTGCTTTACAACTTTCTACTTGGTTGATTTGAAAAATATGTTTAATTTGATTCATTCAAGAATATGAATCATAATATATTTTTACTGAGGGAACACTATGTGGGTATCCAGATGACTCACCTGAGTAAATGACTCTGATGACATGCCTATTTTCTTCAATACCCATCTTCCCAGGAAAATGAAAGATTTAGTCTATAAAGAATCTTTGGGTTCTCTTTGGATTAAAAAGCTTATGCATTCTATGCATATTGTTCACTATAAGCAATTTATTAAGAGCCTTTTATATGTGTACAGGTAGTAAGTTTATATCATTTGTTCAATTCAAATAGTATATTAACAAAGAACATTCTTTATTTTTCTTCCCTATAATTACTCTCATTCATATTCTCTAACCTTATCCTGATTCATTTTTCTTTAATGTTTTTAATTACATTTGTGTGTGTGTGTGTGTGTGTGTGAGAGAGAGAGAGAGAGAGAGAGAGAGAGAGAGAGAGAGAGTATGTGCATATGTGTATATGATATGCACGTGGAAGTCAGAGACAACTTGGGTAAGTTGGCTCTCTCCTTGTACTACCTAAGTCCCCGGACCGAACACAGGTAGTCAGGCTTGGCAGCAGGTGCCTTCATCGCTCATAGAGCCATCTCTCCAGGCTCTTATTTATTGTTCTTTATACCACTGGTTACTTTATCAAACAGCACTCCTGAGTTAAACCTTTATGTCTCACTCCCTAGAAACAGGCTTGAAATCAAAGGCTTTGTCTGTTTCACTCAGCTGAGTATACTATAGTCTAAAAAAGTACATAGCATGTACACATCACAAATGTACACATGCACATACACAAATATACAGCATGGCTTGAGGGGGGTCTCTGGATGAATTGATGATTAAAGAAAGATTTGGAGGACAGAGGACAACAAGGAGAGGGAAGGCGGACTTCCATTCTGTTAGCTCACTAACTTTAGTTCCTTTCTCCGCTTCACTAGTTACACTGCCCTATGCCGGTCTTTTCCCCCTTATGTTAAGTGGGTTCTTAATTTAGGATTTTTTTGGGGTTTTATGATTTGAAACAATAGATAACCCCAGGGAATTTGCCTGGGATATTCTTCTTTAGATACACTTCAGCTATTTCTCTCATCCTCTTCAAGTTTAAGAGCACTGGCTGCTCTTCCAGAGGTCCTGAGTTCAATTTCCAGCAATCACATGGTGGCTCACAACTATCTGTTCAGATCGCATTAGATCTGGCGCCCTCTTCTGGAAAGTGTATGTATAATAAATATTTTTTTTAAGAAAATAAGTTAAAAAAAAAACCCTGTCTTTTCAATAAGGTGTTACAAAATTCTAATCCAACCTCATACACTTAACGGTATTCAGAAATCTAGATAATTTTACTTGAATTCTGATAGCTTTCTTTGATTTTTTTAACATTTATAGTAGACATTATATAACTAACTTACTTTTTCTTTATATCTCAACCTTACACATAAATAAAAAATAAGATACATGAGAGCAAAGTCTTCATTAGAATATATTGAGCATAACTGAGCTCATGAGAACTTACTAAATTCTGGAAAACTATTTGTTGAGATTAAGTAGAAATAAATTAAAAATAAGTTTGAGTCACTCACACCCAATCTGGTCTTTGGTTTTAAGTTAATAAACACAAATTGTATATCAAATAAAAGCTTTTATTTTATTTAAATAAATAACCTCAGAATTGACTTTGATAAAAGTTAAAAGGTTTTATGAGAGACTTTCACAGATATTACAGTAAAATCTTGTTTAATCTTGGCAGCACTTTTAAAAGCAAGAAGTCACTTAGTGTCAATGGACCACTTAAAAATAATGAAATGCATTTCATTGTTTTGCCATGGAAGTACTTATCTTAAAGTACATTAGATAATCAATTTCATTAATAAAAATTAAATTATTGGGGTTAGGGAGGCAATGGAGTCAATAAAGTTCTCATCATTAAAGAATGAGAATACACACAGAAAAAAGCAGATGCACATCCGTAAGCTCTGCACTGAGATATAGAGATGGCAGATTCCTGGGCTAATTGTGCAGCCCTACTCAGTGATATCAACCAAGCCAGTGAGAGACCCTCTCCCAAAACATGGTGAATGACACCTGAGGATGATGTATGAGGTTGATGTCTGGCCTCTATGCAACCACAAATCCATGTGCACCCATCCCCAAATGCAAGCACATGCACACACAAGAATATGCATACACATGAGAGAGAGAGAGAGAGAGAGAGAGAGAGAGAGAGAGAGAGAGAGAGAGAGAGAAAAGAGTCCCTCTGTGTGTTGCAATTACTATTAATGAATTAAAAAAAAAACACTGCCTTGGCCTGTTGAGAAGGCAGAACTTAGGTAGGTGGGGAAAACCAGAGTGGATGCTGGGAGGAAGAAGGCAGAGTCAGAGAGACACCATGAAACCACTGTTGCAAGAGTCACACATGCTGAAACTTTGCTGGTAGGCCACAACCTCGTGGTGTATAGATAACTAGAAATGGGTTAAACTAAGATGTAAAAGTTATCCAATAAGAAGTTAGAGCTAATGGGCCAAGCAGTGATTTAATTAGTACAGTTCCTGTGTGGTTATTTGGATCTAATCTAGCCAGGCAGCCAGGAAGAACAATCAGCCAGCCCCTTCCAACAGAGAGAGAGAGAGAAATTTGCAATAGACAATTGTTCAAAAATCTGAATAAAGAAATACAAATATATATGCTGTGGGACAATGGTGTATATTCTGTTAATTATATTTTAAATAAACGTTGATTGGCCAGTAGCCAGGCAGGAAGTATAGGTGGGGCAACCAGGCAGGAAGTAAAGGCAGGGCAATAAGAACAGGAGAATTCTGGGAAGAGGACGCAGTCCACAGTCCTGACCCAGCCACAAAAGAATAAGATGTGACTGCCTTGTGGAATAAGGTGCCGAGCCATGTGGCTAACATAGACAAGAATAATGGGATAATATCAGTTATAAGAGGTAGTTAGAAGCCTGAGCTAGTGGGCCAATCATTTTATAACTAATGTAGACCTCTGTGCATTTTGAGGGTGCTAAATGGCTGCAGGAACCAGGCAGAACAGAAGACCTCAGTCAACATATATATGTATATATGTATGTATATATGTATATATAGTTACAATTCTTTATCCACCTCCATTCTTTTATAAATTTTCAACTCAGTCTTAAGTTGGATATCTATTTTATTAGATTTTAAAAAATGTGCCTTTCTGTCGCTGCAACAAAATATCTGAGAAGAAGGAGAGTTTTAGTGTGGTTTATGATTCCAAAGGTTTCCGCTGATAGTCAGTTGACTTGATCCTTTTGGAGCTGTGATGTGTCTGAGAACAATGGAATGAGTAAGCAAAGCTACTTACTTTAGGGTGCCAAATAAGCAAACAGGAAGGAAAGGAAGCAGTTCCTAACATCCTCTAAAAGGGTGTTCTCTCCAGGCCCTAACTCACTTCCACTAGTCTCTCCCTTATAAAGGTCCTCCCACTAGCACCACAGACTGTCAGTCTCTTCTTTACACTTGTATCTTTGATGTCATTTAAGCTTCTAGACCACAACGGTGTTCTTTTCAGCATATACATGACCATACAGCTTTACAGATTTAATTACTACTTTAGAAAACAAGTAGTTGTTACTATAGAAAAGATATAACCTTTGCAAGGTACTTTTCTAATTTGATTGTTTCTTTTTTCTATAATATCCAATGATAGACAACTCAGCTACCTAGGGACCCACAAAATGGATGGATTCCAGCTTAAAGATTCCTTTACTATAAAATGTTTCAGGATCATAAACCCAAACCTACATTCTTGTGTGTGATTGACTCTGACTGCCATGAATTTGAGATTCAGAAACTTGAAAGTTCTCATTGTTTAGCATTTCTTAGAGCCATATGGATTCTAATTTTTCACATTTCACAGGACTAGAAAAAGAGCTAAAAAAGATGATGGGGAGAGGCAGAGGGAGCTAGGGGGACACTGGGAGTGAAGAAGGGAGAGGAAACTGTGGTTGGGATGTAAAATAAATAGATATGAGATAGATAGATAGTTTATAGATAGATAGATAGATAATAGTTTATAGATAGATAGTTTATAGATAGATAGATAGTTTATAGGTAGATAGATAATAGTTTATAGGTAGTTTATAGATAGATGATAGATAGATAGATAGATAAATAGATAATAAATAGATAGTTTATAGATAGATAGGAAGGTAGGTTGGCAGATGGACAGAGAGATAGACAGACAGACAGACAACGGATAAATAAAAAAGAAGAATAAAAGAAAAGAAAAACAACCTATGGTCTTGGCAGCTGTTTTATTCCTGATGGGAGCATTCTTGGCAGGGATTGTGTGAAGATAAAGGGATCAGTGACCCACAGCCTGGAGAGCCATGGCATTCATCTTCCCATTCCACTTTTGATATGTGTAGATTATTCTAGCAATCTTCTTCCTTAAGGGAAATTCCACACCTCATTTTTGAGTGTATCATTACCCTAAAGATAAATTATCCTGATGGCACCTGTAACTCCCAAGATTCCACTGTACAGTTGTCCCATTGCAAGGTTGCACTTTGAAGTAGACCAAACTCAGCTGTTGGTTAAACATATTATATTTACCCAGTTGGATTTACATGGGAGGATCTGGCAGAAGAGAAGCTCCTGATGTTTCCAGGATTATTTAGAAAAGTGCTATTAATCTTGCTCTTCAACAATTTCTTTTGACATCCTACTTTTTCAATGACACATGTAGACTCAATTCACTCCAAAAACAATGTTCTAACCTCAAATAACTACATGTTCTCATATTAAATGGGTACAATACTGAAAATATGAAGAATATAGGCTCGAACTTAGAGACGTTGAGTTACAAATCACATAAAGATTAAGTTCAGAAATTCTCAAAAACTTCTGAGGGTTAGATGGGCAAGTCCAATGCCCAGAAGAGAAATGATGTTTGTGTAATGGAACCACAGGGGCAGTTCTGATTTTCAAGTATTTTTCATTATTGCTATAATGTCTACTAAAATTAAAAGGCAGTATAAAAGGATCAACAAGAAGAAAGCACGCAAATTCTTTAACAAAAATTTTGTTCCCCTCTTTACTTTAGGTAAAGAATGTTTAGATAGCTTAGTGTTTTGCTTAAGCACCACAGTTAAGAGAAAAGCTTTGAAGCAGGTAAACCTGTTAACAACCTGGCTCTTCTCTCTCCCATTGAAGAAAGCGTCAGTTGAATGTCTCCTTTGCTAGCCACAAAGGCTATGAATGATGCAGAGTCAGAATTATACTACTTACATGAAATGTCGTAAAGTCAACAAAGGTTATAAACCTTGAATCACACAATGCCCACATATTGATTACCTGTGATCATATTTAATCATAATTCAAAAACTTTGCAGGACAAATTAGCAAATGTAAAAAAGCTGCAAGTTAGTTGAAGGTTCTAGGAAGCAAACTGCCTTTTCATAACTAAGTTTGAATGCAGTAGCAAAGAGTTCAAACTTTTCTGCCTTTCCAGTTTTTTCCTTTGAATTGTTTTTTACTAAGAACAAGCACAGTAAGAAGTATGAAGAGTTCAGTGTCCATTTATCATCTATCCCCCTAAGGACAAACAGACAATTTAGGAACTCAGCCCAGTCTATGTGAAGCCAATTAAAACTTTCTTCAGGCAGCATGCAGACCACTGAAGAGCTGTATAGAGTACCAAAGGGCAATCTGCCAGACAGTTACAATAAACAGTAAGAGGTGCCATCCTGACTTTCTCTTTCATGGTTACTCTACAGTCTTATCAATTACTGATTAGTTAGACAAAATATTTATCTAGAGTTCTGATTTACAAAATGCTTCCAGATTAATTCCCTAACATGGAACAGTTAAAAACAGTCTCAGGTAAGAAATTTATGCTCAGTTACTGGGTGGAAGGCAGAACCTTAAAACAAACGACAGCTAAACAGAAAAGAAGCTGTTTCTTTTATTAGTCTTATTCTTAGTTATTAGTCTTATTCTCTTTAATTCAGTTTTTAAAGGTTCAAAGATACTAGCAATCTAAATGATGGCCAAAAATTTACTAAGAGTAAATCAATACACATCTCAAACATACTACAAAGCACAATGCTTTACACACACACATACACACACACACACACACACACACATACACACAAATGCATATACTTTAAGGTCAAAGAGTCTTACGTGCCATTGAAATAATACTGGTAGAGTTTCAATTAGAGTTCTACAATTTGTGAATATTAAATGTATCTCCATTGTAACTACAAAGAAAAAAACACCAAATATATACTAAAGGACATGAGAGAATAAACATTATACTATAAAATTTAAGCTAAACACAAAATTATTCAAGAAATAAAGGACTGTGGGGCTGGGAAGACCCCCATTGATAAAGCGCTTGCTATGTAAGCATGAGAACACGAGCTTCATTCCCCAGCACTCCTGTAAAGAGCCAGGCATGGACCTATATAACCTCATAGCTGAGGGGTCGCATGGAGGCAGGCAGATCCCTAAAACTTGCATGTCTGTCAAACTAACGGAATTGGTCAGCTCCAGGTTTGGTAAGAGATTCTTTTATCAAAATGAATGCAGGGAGTAATTGAAAAAGCACCCCCACATAAACGTAAATATATGTGTACGCAACTGTGTACAAGTTGCACATGAGCATGAACATCCTCAACAAAGACGATCACACACAAAAAGAACAAAAATATCTTATAATGTGCAAGTGTAATAACAATAATAGTAAAATGTTCACCAGGAGAGCATGAGGACATAAATTTAATCTCCAGCACCTGCAAAGAAGTCAGACACAGGCATGGCTACAAGGGCATGGCTACCATTGCTTGTAACCCCGGCACTGGAGAGGTAGAGATAGGAAGATCCCTATGGCTTGTTGGCCAAGAAGTCTAGGCTAATTCATGTGCTCCAGGTCTGAACGAGACATCTTGTTTCAGAAAACAAGATGGCGAAAGGTTGAACAAGATACCTGATGTCAAACTCTGACTTCAAGACACTGCACACATATACTCATTTATGCATGCACCCACACACACACATATTAGATAATTCATACATAAGCAATTCACAGATCCATCCATCCATTTAAAGGAATTGGAAGGAGTTAAGGAGATGGCTCAGTACTTAAGAATATTTGTGGCTCTTGCAAAGTACTAGAGTTTGGTTCCCAGAACCCTGGTCAGAAGGCTCACAGTCCAGTTCTAAGAGATCCAATGCCCTCTTCTGGACTCCAAAGGTACATCTGCGCGCGCACACAAACACACACACACACACACACACACACACACACACACACACAAATCAAAACATTAAAAATGCACAAACCTTAAAAAGACAAAGAAACGAGAAAATCAATACACAGAGATGTTACCTGTCTTGAATATAAGCCCCAAAGTTGGCTGCTAGTCAGCCAGGACTTACCACAAGTTCTTCTAGCTGTCAGGGCAGGGTCTCTATCTACATATAGCAATATTGCTCCATTTTCTTAAGTAGTACCTGAAAGACCCTGTTAACCACATTGGTAGAACACTGGACTCTAACAAGAAAAAAAAATGCTATCAAGTACAGGAACATCTGTGGATTGTAAATAAGTACATGTTTTTAAAAATATTTATTTAATATTCTAATTTTACATTACAATTATTTTAAATATATTCTAATTGAAATAGGCTTACATCACTTTCCTCCCTTTCTTTCTACTTTCCATCCCCTTTCAAGTATCTTTCAATACTTCCCATGCACCCTCCACTCTTCTTTTCCTTGATCATTGTTACATACACGTGTGCATATATGTTATGCAACTGCACAGATATAAAGATACAACCTGCTATCTCTGCTTTTGTTGTTTATGTGTATATTGTTTCAGGAATGGCCTCAAAATTTCTCTTGATAGTGGTTTCTTATGATTATAAACACTCTACAGATATTCTTTTTATTTTTTTTCTAATGAAAGCAATAAATCTCATTGTTAGAAGAAAGTTCGAAACTAATTAATTACTTACAGAGTCAGAATTAATTACTTACAGAATTCCACTTCGCTAACACTGTTGCTCAATAATGCTTTTTAAGGGACTTCCTGAAAAAGAAATCCGACCAACTGTAACATATAGACTACAGAGCAAAGATATTACACAGGCCCTCATGGAAGAATGAAATGAAACTGATGGTTGGGGTTGCTTGTATGTGGAATCAACGGAAAGAGAAAAACAAGATAATCACTTAAAATATTGATTGGGGAAGTTCTGCCAAATGATTAGTGTGGCCGAGTTACAGATGTTGTGGTTTTTTTTAAAAAGAAGGTGTCAGCAGCTTGCTGCAGCTTGCTGAGACCACGCGGCTAGTCTCCTGGTCCCCATGCACGCTGCAGCGGGCAGGCGGCAGGGCTGTGTGGTGGTATGGGACGGACAAAAGAGAGACGGATAGGCACGCCATGCAGAGTTAAACATTTATTAGATGGGTGATGGTGATGCCAACCAAGTAAGTTCTCTGTCATTTTTTAATCATTAACTCAAGTAAAATTTTATCCTTTTCAAAGATCTCTGATGTAGTTTGATAGCTAAAAGGTTTTCTCAGTTTAAAAGAACAACCTTACCAAACAAGTTTCAGATCAAATTTCTCTCTCATGATGCCTTCCATATTCTTAAAAATGTTTTTTATTATACAAAAATATCTGTCACAGTCATTCT
>PVIU01026885.1:0-21311 GCA_004026605.1 Ondatra zibethicus | reverse complement strand
TTGCATCTCATAGCAGCCTGCAAGTTCTGGGTTTCTAGGTTTCTGCCCAACTTAAATCAACATATGTGGATATGCTGCTCTTAAGTAATTAACTAAATTTGTTAGTAATTCTAAGTCTCAGGTGATTCATGTACTGATCTAGGACCTGTCTTACTGCTGAAACTAAGACACATGCTGGCCATTAAAGATTATTATACCTACAATTTTCTGAAAATTATAATGGAGGTAAGTTAATTTGATTAATAAATATATAAATTTGAAAACTGTAAACCAAACCGAAAATAATGGCAGAAAATAATAAAAATAACATCGTTTTTGTTTCTAGTTGGAATTCTGCAAGAGTTATATGAGCTACCATGCACATATAATTTTGTGATCATGGCACTTATCTTTGTTCTCCATATGATATCCTTAAAGAAATGGTCTGAAAACAAGAATGAGAAACTTTTAGGAAGGATACGTTCTTTAGCTGAAATGATTCATACTATTGAAAATGATAACCTTAATTTGATAGGCAAAATTCAATCCATGTCAATGGACTATGAAACCTTACAAAGGGTACAGGGATTATCTTAAAGAATTTATTGTTGAAACTGACAATCAAAATCTGTTAAAAAGTTATGATAACCTAGCAGAGAGAACATCCTTTCAGGAAGGCAATCTACACACCATCCAAATAATATCTAAGAATGAAAAGATATCAATAATGGAAATTTTTAAAACCTTGGAATCACATGTGCAGAATGAGAACCAGAAATTATTTGATTTGATGAAATCATTAGAAATATTCACAGGTCAACAGATTCAGGCTTTACAAAAGAAAGTGGGGAAAAAAAGATTTGAGTTAATTGAGGAACTTGTCAGAACAGATAAGCAAGGAGAGGAGGCACAGGCAAAGGATTTAGCATCACCAGTACCTCTCAGAGTCAGAAATGACTTACTAAGAGTTTTAGCTACTAATCCTGTTATTACTTCTGAAAAGCTAGCAAACACTTAATACCCAAATGGATACAAGGAATGTAAATGGAAACCTATAGGCATGAAAGATCTAAAAGAAATTAAGTAAGCAGTACTTAATTTATCTTATGGCATGTATTGACCATTTGTTACGGAGATGGTAAAGACATAGGCTTCAGGCAATAACGTTACATCACATGATTGGCTTCAATTAGTCTCAGCAGTGCTAGATTATGTGCCACAGTTACAGTGGAAGAACTATAATAGAGAGGAGGCTGAAGCCCTAGAACACCAAGGAAGAGTCAAAGGATTTGAGGCTTCCCAAGATCAAATTCTTGGCAAGGGCCATTATGCTGATCCACAGAGTCAAGCTATTTGCAATGAACACATTTTGTCCCTATGCCTTAAATGCATGGGACAGGATTCAAGAACAAGGAAGAAGAATTGAATCATATACTATGGTTATACAAAGCCCAAGAGAACACTTTGGTGACTTTTTACAAAGATTAACTAAACCTATACAAATAGGGGAAACAGATCCAGAAGCTAGATAAGTACTTATTGAATCTCTGATCTTTGAAAGTGCCAGCTTAGAATGCAAAAAGATACTTGGGCCTTTAAAGGTCAAATCAGCTCTAATGGATGAATGGATCCTGCACACAGTCAATGTTGAATCATTTGACTATAATACTGAGGTTTCAGTAGAAGAAATTTCTAAAGGTATGAAGATGCATCAAAATACCAAATATTTTAATGTTGGTAGACTAGGACATCTGAGAAGAGATTGTAGACAAAGCATTCCTGGAAATAATGTTTCCTCAGGGAATAACAAAATTAGAAGTTCTCAATCTCTGGATTTGTAGTAGCTGCAGCAAAGGCAGATATTGGACCAATGAATGTACATCAACAAGAGACAAACAAGGCAACTCGTTATGACTGGGAAACTACTTGGGGGGCCTCTCCTAGGCCCCAGGTCAAATGTGGTTCAGTCATTCCCAGTCATTGAGGAGGACATGTCTCATTGGGATAATTAAAAAATCTAGTGCCTGCTGTAAAAAACCATACTTCTCTAGATGAAAGGAAAAAAAACATGGAAAATGAATCAAAAATTCTAATATACTAGGAAGCGTATATTTTGGCAGATTTCTATAAATGATCAAAAACCAAAGCTGAGAGTATGGATAAATAATATTGCAATTGAAGGATTACTGGACATAGGTACAGATATGACTATCATTACTCCAGAATCTGGGCTTCTGAATTGGCCTCTTCAGGAGGCAGATGTTCAATTCCTAGAAATTGGAACCCTATCTCAAAGAAAACAAAGCATGAGTTGGTTTGAATGCATAGGACCAGAAGGACAAAGAGGAGGGCTGAGGCTATATGTGGCTAATATACCAGTGAATCTATTGGGTCATGATATTTTGGACCAATGGAATACCCAAATTAACATTCCTACAGTCTCAGAAATAGAATGTAAACCAACTCATGTTTCTGGGAAGACTATTATAAGGTACTATAAAAAATGTCACCAGCCATTGAGTCTGTATAAAAACATAAAACAACTAGCACACCTTCAGAGGTACCGACGGGCCTACCTTTAAAATGGTTAAATAAGGAACCAAAATATGGGTTAAGCAATGGCCTTTAACAGAAGAGAAACTGCAAGCTTTAGAACAGCTGTTACAAGAGCAACTAAATGATCAACATATTGAAGAATCAACCAGCCCTTGAAATTCTTCTGTATTTGTTGTTTAAAAGAAATTAGGGAAATAGAGAATGGTGACAGATTTAAGAGCTGCTAATAAGGTGATTCAACCAATGGGCCCCTACAATCTGGAATTTCATTGTCTTTGCTATTACCTAAAGATTGGCCTCTCTCCTTTTCCATCTCCTTCTCAAAGAGGCAGCTTCTGCCTCTCCCCACTTCTCCCCTTACCCCTTTCTCTCTCTCTCTCTCTCTCTCTCTCTCTCTCTCTCTCTCTCTTTCTCTTTTTCTCTCTCTCTCATCTTCTCCCTTCTCCCCTTCCCTTCCAAAAAGAAAAAAAGAAAAGAAAAAGAGAAAAGATTGGCCTCTTATAGTATTGATTTAATAGACTGTTTCTTCACTATATCTTTACAAGAAAAGGGGGCATAAATTGCCTTCACAGTGACTACTTATAATAATTCTCAGTCTACAAAGAGATATCAACAGAGGGTTCTCTCTGAGGGAATGTCAAATATCCCCACTCTGTTCCAATATTTTCTAAGTCAGTCATCGAGAATAATACGTAAGCAATTTTCTAAATCTATAGTTTACCATTACATGGATGACATTTTGCTATCCGAAACAAATGTAGATACTTTACAAAGAATGTTTGAAGAAGTAAAGAAAGTTTTGTCTAATTGGGGATTACAAATTGCTCCTGAAAAAATACAAAGAGGAGATTCTATAAATTAACTAGGTTACAATACAGGTTTACAGAAAATTAGAACACAAAAAAGTGCAAATTAGGAAAGATTGATTGCAGACTCTTAATAACTTTCAAAGATTGGTAGGAGACATTTCCAATCCACAGCGCACTTCTGGGATAACATATGATCTAATCATTCATTTAAACAAAATCTTAGATGATGACAAAGACTTAAACAATTCCAGGGAATGAATAGCTAAAGCTGAGAAAGAACTGACTGTGATTAAAGAGAAATTTTAGCAGGCACATGTGGATCATGTGGATCTGCATCTTAACTGCATTATGATCATATTACCCTCCAAATATTCCCCTACAGTAATGCAGACAAAAGACATTATCTTAGAATGGATCTTTTTACCACATAAACCGAGTAAAAAAATTATAATCTTGTGTGGAAAAGGTCTCTGAATTAATTATAAAAGGAAAATTGAGACTTCATTAATTAGCAGAAAAAGACCCAGCAAAGATTATAGTATGTTTTACTAGTGATAAAATTAACAAATTATGGGAAGACAATGAACCCTGGCAAAGAGCTTGTACTAATTTTTTGGGAAAAATTAATAACAACTATCCCAAAAGTGATAGAATTAAACTTATTTAATTCAGAAATAAACTTATTTAAGAGAGCTATTGGACCCTTCCTCATATCGTACATGACACAACAATAACAGGAAACCCTACATTCAATACTGATGCAAATAAATTAGAAAAGGCAGGTTACAAATCAGATTTAAGTGGAACAAAGCCATTATAATCCTGTCCAAACACAGAATTATATGCTATTCTACTGGTACTTAAAAATTTTAAAGAACCTCTCAATATAGTTACTAATTTGCAATGTGCAGAAAGAGATGTTTTTCACATTAAAACCACAGAATTTATACCAGATAACGAATTGACTTCATTATTTATTCAGGTTCATGATAAAATTAGGAGTAGGCTTTGTCCCATATACATAACACACATATGATCCCATATATGTCTGCCAGGTCTTCTAGCAAAAGGTATTACAGAAATTGATCAATTATTGATTGGAAATGTGCTGAAGGCCTCAGAAGTTCCAAAAAAAAAAATCATGTCAATAGCAAAGGGAGTTTTCTATTACATGGCAACAAGTTAAAGAGATTATAAGGAGATGCCCTACTTGTTCTTTATATAACCAAACACCACTACCTGCAGGAAGTAAACCAAAGGGTACTCAAAGGAATAAAATCTGTCAGATGGATGAGCTCCACTTTGTAGAATTTGAAAAATTAAAGAAAAGGACACCACACCATTGACATCTATTAAGGTTTTTAATGGGAAACTGCTTTGAGTTAAGAAAAGGCTAACTCAGTAATCACACATTTACTAGACGTTATGGTCATCATTGGTATATCTGCACAAATTAAGACAGACAATGGTCAAGCGTATGTCTCTAAGAAAATGAAACAGGATTTTGCTTATTATTATATAAAGCATATTACAGGTATACAACATAATCCTATAGGTCAGGCAGTTTTAGAAAAATCCAATCAAACTATAAAAGATGTGTTAAACAAAAAGAAAGGGATGGAAAATAATAGATTGCATAATACTTTATTAACCTTGAATTTTCTTAATGCTAATGAGAAAAAAACAGCAGCAGAGAGACATTGGATAATAGAAAAAAATTCTGAATTAAATCAGCCGGTATTATTTCAAGGATGTGTTGACCTCAGAATGGAAACCAGGAGACATGCTATGTTGGGCATGGGGTTTGGCTCTTGCTTCCACAGAAGAAAAGCTATGGATACCATTAAAATTAATAAAGATTTGATTTGAAAAAGAGAAACTTCATCCACAGTGGAGACTCCTACAGGTGGTAAGGAAACCTCATAAGGGCTGGGACAGGGTTCTGGTCTTGTCTTTGCAGAAAAATACCCACCTTTAAAAAGTTGAGAGACCTTGGACATCTAGATCCTAAAAAAGAAAAGATAACTATCCAGAAGGAATCACCAAGCAAAGAGAAATCGAACTTATATATAGTACCCATATCCTCTGCAGGGTAAAATTTCACTATCTAAACATACATACCTCTCTACTTCTCAGTATAATGATAGTTGTAACTTACTTAAAAATTATGTCATTATGCTGACAACACCACTTTAAGATTTATTTGGGGTTACAAACGCTCAAGATGATTCCAACTTGGCTAGCTGAGATGGTGCATCTTCTTACAACATTCTGACCAGAACTTCAAATAAGAACTTCAGAAAAACCCTACCGACTAGTCAGATACTATTTGCAATTATACCAGACAGTAATCTTGAAACTTAAGCATCATTTTAGTTTTTACAGGATCCCCTAGAAATAGCATCACCCCCAAGACAGTTGGAAGTAATTCTAGAAGACGAGGTCTTCTCTTCTAACAAAGTTTGTCCTCAGGGTTAGGGACTTCTATTAGGGGTTGGTTATAAGTGGTATAGGGTTAGGGGAGGAAATGAAGTAGGCTCAGGGATCTCTTTTAAAAAGAAAAAGGGATTGGATGGGCTAATACGTAGATTAGTGTGAGCTTACTCACACTAATAATAATAGTGAGTAATAGTAAGAATACTTGTGAAATATTATTTTTAGATAATTTACATAGGTATAGATTTTTGTATAGACACAAATTCAAATTATATTTGCTATATTGAATATACTACTATTTCTGTTTACAATATTTGTGGATCTGTTCAAAGTTAGTTGTCATATTATATGCATGTCTTGTTTCTACCTATGTCTCTGTTTATGATATTTTGTATATTGATGCAATTTTAGGATATACTTATCATATTGCATTATACATTTCTACCTCTGTTCAAGATATTTACAGTGTTTACATTTTGAGGTCATTGTCCTCACTTGCTGCACATTTGCTAAAGATTGTTGACTATTTTAAAATGAAGCTTTATTCTTTAAGTTATATAGGTATTAAGAATTACAGGCCAATAATCATCCATGTTTGTCATACTTATAGTTAGACTAATCAGGTTCTTTAGATGTATAAAGATTGTACTCTGCACAGATAGGCAATCTTCAACCACTTCAAAGAACTGTAGAATATGGCATTTAAATAACTTAGGATTCTGTTGACATGAGACACGACTGCTCCTGGCAGCACCGATCTATTCCCAAGAGAATGTTGAGCAATGAAGACACTCCACTTGGAGCTTGTTTTCTTCTTGGCAAAATTGGCCTTTAGGCAAAGAGCTGCTCCTACCTCAACCACAAACAAAATGCATGGTGTCCATACTGGACATGCAGGATACAAGAAAAAAGACTGACAAACCTTGCCAAGACAGGGTAAAATGGTTTTGAAAATTTTCATGCTCTGAAAATGGTTTGTCAGTTACTCTAGGCCTTAGCCAAAGTTGCTTGCCCCAACACTGCAAATGAGACTTTGGGTGATTGACCAGGTAGCCGGTTGTCTCTGTCATTTCTTGCACCTTTTGGAAGTTGTTTGATTGCACTTCCTGTTTACTCAAGTAATATTATTTCCCTTCTTAGGTCTTTGATGGGGTTGAAAACTAGATAGTCACAGTTACTTTCCCCTCATGATTTAGGCAAGCCATTTCTAATATAAGACTTAGACTCCTTAGGATAGGATAACTATTCAAACACTTAGTATATGTGTCTTGCTTGATATTGGTCATGCTGGCTGTAATTCTAATTTTTATACTTGATATTTGTTCTTATTGTATAAAGTTTGTATATAGGCTTAGAACTCTCTTATTTAGACAAAATAGGGAGGTGCTATGGGAACTCCTTCAACCTAACCTAACAGCCTTTAAGATGGCCCACTTTGTGTGTGTTCTCATGTACTATAAATGGAGATGTAACATGTGCACAGGCCTCTTGGCTGTTGGATTCGGTTCCAGTTCCCAGCACATGTGGAGGACCAAGGATTGCTACTCTGTCTGTGAGTTTACTCCCAAATAAGTAAACCTTTGTTATACTCCATTCTGAGGTATGCCAACAGCCTGAACAACAAAATAGAGCTGGCCTTAATGTTGAAGGTATGGGAGAGCTGACCCTAAAGGTGTAAAAGCAAGAGAACCAGCTCCAAACTCACTTATTGCTGCAAGAGGTGAATTAACCATTAGAGAGTTCACCCTGGTGCTGAGAACAGGAGACAGCTGAGTGGCCCAATAATACAACTGCTCAAGCCCAGAACTAGGGTTATGACTTGGCCTAACACAATATCCACACCATCAGTCATCTGCTGAAGCACGTGAAGGGACCTCACCTGCAGACCCAAAGCTGCAGGATCTCCACAACAGAGCAACAACAGGATATCCAAGAAGAGTGCTAGTGATTGCCTAGCATCAATATTGTAATAGAAACCAGAGGCCTCGAACCTGACAAATGGTTCTTTGCAATGAACACTTGCAAGTAAAGATATATGGACAAAGACGTTTATGGAGTAACTCATTGTGTCACAATGAAGCTTCCATGATGAAATTTTAATTTTTTTTCTTTTTTTTCCCCCTTTTTTCTCTTAAATTTTGTTTTCTTGGGGGAGATGGCAGGGGCAGAGGGCAGATGCAAAAGGACGGAGAAATGAATGAATGGGATCAAGAAACATGATGTAATAGATGCACAAAATAAGTAAAAAGAAATTAAAATAAGATTTATGTATGTAATTTCATTTGTATGGGTATTTTCCTTCAGGTAGGTTTGGGCACCTCATGCATGAAGTGCCTGCAATGGCCATAAGAGGGCACTAGATCCTTTGGAACCTGAGTTCAGTCACCATGTATCTAAGTAAAACTAAACCTAGAAACTGCAAGAGCAACAAGTGATCTTAACTGCTGAGCCACCTCTCCAGCACTCGGCTTATTGTTCCTTAATTAGATATTGTGAAGACTTAAATCAATGAACAGTGAGACAGAATTTATGGAGTACTGAGGACACTTTCTTAGCATGTCAGGTCAGGAAAAACAGTGAGACAGAAGTGGGGTGACAAAGACACTGAAAAGTTTTGTCAGCAATAGGCTCTGGTTGTAAAAGACATTAGTCCATAATTATGTTGCTAAGGACATACAAGCATAAGAACAAGTCAATCTGAAATATGATATAGAGAGATATTAGAAAGGTTGTATAGAAATTAATGAAATAGAGCTCAAAGACAATAAAATGAGTCAAGGAAACAGATTTGTTTCTATGAAGAGACAAAAGTACAGATGAAGTCTTTTTCACCTAATCCAAACTAAAAGATGAATCCCCAAATAAGGAACTGAAGTTGAAAAGAAGACACTGAGGTGTATGCCAGTGACATCAGAATTACCTTATGGAGTGCTATGGAAGGTCGTATGCAAAGAAACTGAAACTGAAGAAGAAAAGGACGAGCTCCTAGAAACAAGTAAACAATTCATCCTTCTATGTTATAAAACTAGAAAAAGGCATTAAGCAGAGCTGAGACTGAAGCAGGAGAGTTTTCTCTAACACTGTCTGAAGACTAGACAGATTCAGCACAGAATTCTTTCCTCTAGCCAAAGCCTTATACTAATGCCAATAGGAGAATAGTAAATAAAACTCAAAGATAAAGAAATGCCAGACAGTTATCATACAAAGCTAGCATTATCTAGACACCTAAAGAAGGTAAGCCCAAACAAACATATTCAAAGGAAAATCACAGACTAGTTGTCAAGATGGACATACATACAGAAATTATCTCTAAATGACATGGAAATAGAATGCAAGATGATTTAATGCCAAGAATGAAAGACCATTCCAACACCTATGAATTAATCACTGTAAGATACCATATATGTAGAGAAACAGAAGAAACATGATCATGTCAACAGATCCATGAAAGGTCTGTGACAAAATATCACATTTGATCATTATAAAAGCTGTGAAGAAGATGGAAACAAAAGGAATATACCTCAGCAAAATAAAGACAATAGACATAAACCTAAACATAACACTATAATAGAACAGTTGGAATCCTTTCACTCTAATCAGGACAGAGAAGGATGTCTCCACACTCAACACATTGCATGAGTAGGTTCACAAATCAAGAACAGAGAAAATTTCAAAGGTAATTATATAGGAGAGTAAGAAACCAAGTGGGCCTCTTAGAAAAAAAATAGAATTCTAAAATTTAAATGTATATATACCCATGAGAGAGCTCAGATATGACAGTTCTCTTCATAGGCTGTATAATGCACACATAATATCCCTTGATTTTTATTTTGTTTTATTTTTGGTTTTTTTTACATACCAGCAAGAAGATGCTGAGAAGTCAGCAGACCACTCACAATATCTAGAAATATCTTGGACTCCCTGGTGATAACATTCATAGTATCAAAAATTGCTATGCAGCCTGGGACAGGGGGCAGAGGTATCAATGGACATACCCAGACTTGGATCCTATGTCCTATAATACCAACCTGTCAGGTAAGGAATGTCCATTGGTGTCATAGTGGCATGACTAGTTTCTGGGTAAAGCAAGGCCTTCTGATTTGATCTGAGGCTGACTCTATAGAAGGAAATACATGCATGACACAGGTAAACTGGTCATAAGCCAGTGATGGTGAAGGTCACAGGCGATAGGAGGTAACAGTGGTCATAGGTCCATTACTTACATTCGGCTACATGTACAAATATTTAAGCTGCCTTTTACTTGTTCTGTTCACACCACTGCATAGTGATACTTCAGCCTGGGTCTAAGAAACTTGGTTTTCAATGGGCAAGAGTAATTTCAGAGACTCATAACTGGCCAAATACTGAGAACAGTGTACTGTTTATTGCCAAGGCTATAAAGGGAATTCCATATTCCCACATCTAAATTGCAGAGAACAAGACAGGAGAGGAAGTAAAAGTTTTTAAGAGGTAGAGAATGGGGAGGTGACATATGAAAAATTCTCTTCCCATATAGCATGCCAATTGGAATTACGAATACATTATTGCCTGGCTACCTGTCAAAAACCTGCCCAAATCATAAATGAAATATAAGGGGTACAACTGGGAAGAAAACATATCTACTCAGGGATGGGACAGAGGGTGATACAGGTGTAATGATGAGCAAATTAGTTTATGTGATCATTAAGTATTAATATTTATTAATTATAAAAATTGAACAAAACTTATACAAACATAATTTAAGTGGAGATATCAATGTCTATTTGGAGATAGAACTTTTGTTTTATCATCTCAATAACCAACCAATTAAAAAAGATGTATACTATTTGTTATTGCTTCTATTAATTTAATTAAAACTGAACACACATATAAATAAAAAAAGGAAAAATGCTAAACAAGCACGAGAGAGACATGTAGAGTAGAAACTTGGCTTCACTGGAGGAATTGAGGATGGCACTAGAAGATAGTAAAAACTTGCATGCACATATTATTGTGAAAATGACAGTGTTAGAAGAGATTTATATGATTAACTCAAAATCCATGACAATTAAGGATTTACTTCACTGAAACTCCTACAAATTTATAGACGCACAAAAATCCTCAGAATGCAGAGCAAACCAAGACACACAGAGCAAAGCTTGAGTCATCCCAGCTGTGATTTCAAGATGACACCACAGACTGACAGGAACAACAGCGCCATGACAGTGGCAGAAGAGCAGACACCTAAAGCAATAAGAGTAGCAGATCCAGAACAATCCCAACAGAATGTCTCCAAAACACCTAAAACCTATGTTACAGAATAGGCAGCCTCTTCAACCAGTGTTGAAGGGAGAGCAAATATCCACATATAAAAGAATGAAACTAGACGCAAAGCAATGAAGTAGTGAAATTTCTATGAGAGCAACTGAAAAATTGCAAAGAAATGGTAAAACTGAAAGTATGAAGAAACAGCCTACAGAATGGAGGTATTTATTAGCAAACATTTTATAGTACAATACGTAAGTATATATATTTTACCAAGAAATATTTAAAAAGGAAAACAAATAATATTATAATCAATAAATAAACAACAACAAGAAAATACCATGCACAAAAGCTGTAAATAGCACATGTTCGACACATTTAGTCATGAAGAAACATGCTCATCTAATGTTCACTGAGATATCTCTGCCTAGTCAGTGTACACACTCAGGTACTAAACAATAACAAACACTGGAGACAATGCAAGAGCAAGAACGTAGAGACAGTGTCAGTGAGAATCCAGCTCACTGAAACCACCAGAAAAAACAGTGTGCAGTTTCATGAACCAAAAAAGAAAACCTATGAAAACTACTGCTCAAGTTTAAAAAGGAATAAAATATACAGCAAACTACCAATGAAAAAAAAACTCAGAAAAAGGAAAATAAACACACTAGAGAAAAATTAACAAAATGGTATATGTTTATATTTTCCTTTGGTAACATATATGGATAATATTCCCCAACCAAAACATGAAGATAGGATACAGATTACAAAAGAGAGAGAGAGAGAAAAACACCCTTAAATCAAAATATATACTTTCTATAAAAAGTATTTCCTTCAAATGTAAGGAAACAAAGTGCTAAGAGTGGAGGAATTTTTTTTCTGTGAAAAGGGTTGGTAATAATTATGGTAGGTAAAAGAAATGCTGAATCTATAAAAATACAAAAGAAATATTAAAAAATGATCAGATGGTCAATTTCCCAATAGATATAAGCCAAAAGAATACATAAGCCACATGTAAATACTGACTCATGGAGAGCATGTTCTCATTCAAAAATGTGAAGAAATACAAAAGGATATTTGTGCTCTGTAAAGATTCTAAGTAATCTGTACTCAGATCACACAGGCATTTTTTATGTATATGGAGAAAATGTTTCTAAGATTTATAAAATTGTGAGAAAATTATGAGAGCAGGATCAAACCCAAAGGTAATTTCAAAACATATGAACATTATAGCAATGCAAACTGTGGAGTGTTGCAGACAGACAACAAGAGCATATCAAGACGTAGACAATGTAGATAGACTCTAATACTTGGCAGAAATGTTAAGCAAATCTTGTCAAAATCCTGAAGGAACTGCAAAAATGCTACAAAACTCTGCATCCAGGACAAAGAGGTTCTAACTAAACACTGTATTAAAATTATAGTAATGAAACCACATAATATTGGTATAAAAACATAATCAGGGATGAAAATAGAGGAAGGGCAGCATTATTCACATGCAAAGAAAAATAAATTTTCCTCTAAGGATTAGTACTCAATAAAGAGTGTCAAACACCTACTATTGGACAATCCTGAAATTATTCTCAGTGGAATTCTCTAGAATCATTTCTAATAAAATGAATAATAAATAATAATAGTAATTAAAATAATAAATAGAATGAGGCAAATCCAATTTCATGTCTTCTTTCTACTGTCACTTGAGCCCTTTCCATCCCTTTCCGCCTTCCTCAATCACTGTAACACACCTGGATCCTTTGCTACTATCTCCTCTCTCTTCACATCCAGGGCTCTTTGTTCTGATTCACAGGTGAACAGGACATTATGACAAAGTGAGACCTGCATATGAGAAAAAGATTATTCAGAAAGCACCTGGAACTTTTCATGGAGCAACAAAAAAAGGTGCTAACATATGCTAAACATGAAGGAGAGAGAAAATATAAAGAACACAGTCTCCTTCTCTTTGGATTTTACTTTCTTCTCCAAGATATGAGACTCATTCACACATACCTCACACGTGTGCAATTTTCTCAGGACGGCTGAGGAAGAGCAAGGGAGACTGCATGAAAACTATTCTCACCCTCAGAATCCACACTGCTATACTTCTCCAATAGAAGATCGCTGCAAAAAGCCCTGTGAGCAAGGTCTAGGCATTCCCACGCCTCCTGTAAGAAGTCCACAGTCACAGAAATGAATTTCAACAAACCCTGAAACAAATAAACAAACAAACAAAACAGTTTCACCACATGTATGCACATGGGCAGAGTGCTTTTCTTCAACCAAGGAGGTATATTTCTGATACAGGTGTGTAATCATAATTATTCAAAAGATGCTTTCTATTTTTCTTTTAATCTAAAGTGACTTTGCTAACTATAAAACAGTATATAAGGGTGGTCTGATATACTCTAACAGCATGCCTGGACCTAAGGTGTAACACAAGAACACAGCATATAAGGACGCAATTCTGAATGCTGTATTTACATCCCACACTGCATATATCTCACACAGAAAATTAATAGGGAGTAAAGGGTTTACAACCATATCTGTGGCACTCCATAAAATACATGTTCTTTCCATAATTGGTTCCTCATGTGATTATTATCTATAACCATCTTTGGCTAGTCTAAAGGGCAAAGGATACTCTCTTGAATAAGCAAATGGTAAAACAGGGGAGTTAGAAAGCATGGACAATTTTAAATTTCAGGAGCGTTGAAAGGGCCACAATAGCAAAGAAAACCATGTTTGCAAAACAAAATATAATGCAAATGTCCTTCCAGATTATTCTAGGAATTATTTTATGAGAAAATAGTCTCATTTTATGTTTCATAAGGCAAGTGAAAAAAAAACCAATATTAAGAACCACTTCATAGGATCTCAACCGACAACAGAAAGATAGCTACAACAAATTTTGAAAGCTGTGTCCTCCTCAGCCGCCTCAGTGAACACACCCCTGGTCACTTCCCTCCTATGTCCCAGCCCCGCTGCTCCTCTGACCTGGGAGGTTCCAGGGCCGCAGGGCGGCGGTTCCTGTCACTGCTGACTTCCCCAGGCCGCCCCGCGGCGACTGCGGCTCCAGGGAGTTTTCAGGTCCTCGGCCGGGTCTTCCTTACACAGTTCCGGACAATGCTGCTTTCCAAACCCAACGCGGACTAGCGGGATCCCCTGTCCCTTCAGCCTGGTTCTTGGAGCGGCTGCTCCTGGCCCCGCCCACTACACCGCGCTTCCGGTTACGTGATTCCTCTATACCCGTCTACGAGAAGCTCTATTTTTTTAGTTTTCCAAGTCCACCTCACTCTTTCTTTACCCCTAAATTCCGCTAAAGACGCAGGTGTCCCCACCCCGCCGGGCACTTGTCCCTCCACTGGGGTGTCAGGCTGCCCTGGACCCGCTCTGCACAGCCTCCCCTCATGCTTGCTGCCCAGCCTAGAGCTAGGAGGACAGTGCACCCTGGTATCTGACCCCAACCCTGGGTTCTGAAACCTTAGGATATGTCGCCATTAAGAAGACAGATGCACGTAGTTAGTATAACAAAAGTTACGTTTTATTATGCTGGTTCCTTTATTTCTTTGATACAATTACCATTTACCATGATATATGACTCCGGGTTTTTAGTATTAAGGCCAGTTAGATTTATGCTACAATAGAGATAGAGCAAATGCTCTTCCAGATAGTTCTGTAAATATTCTAGCAACTACAAGACAAATGAAAGGAACCCTGTTAAGCCCCAGTCCGTATTAATTAAAGTTTACTGACAGGGGGCGAGGTATCCACAATAGAATTCTGAGAGCCTGTGTCCTCCTCCTCAGAAACATAGAAACTGATCACCCCTCTGGTCCAGTCTGTTTCACAGTCCTGTTTTTCCTCTATTGGGTTTGTAGTTCCCAAAAGCACAGAGTACTCATAACTTCACCACATTGTCCCACAGAGTGTTCTGCAGCTGATGGGAGTTTTCCAGTACCTATAAAATTCCATCTAAGTTCTGTTTTGTTCCTAAAAATCTAGGCCCTGTAGGCCCTGGATATTCCTCTAGGAATCCCCACCAGTCTCCTGTGATCTGGCTCTTACCATGCTCTTCCAACAAATGCTGCTTCCAAGCCCATAGAGACTTTGCTTCATTTGCCATCACCCTTCATATATGGTATTGTCCCTGCCCCACTGATTTGCATATGACCCTCTCAGTCCATGCTCACTTCCACATAGCTCCAGGCTGTCAGGGTACTTTGAGTGGCTTTATAAAGCCCTACCACATGCTTGCTACCACCATAGACACGAACTATGATTATACATAATTACCAAGTAAAGAAAACAATGTTGTGAGGGGGTACAATATGAGATGTCTTTTCATTGTGCACAAGTTTAAAATTTTACCATGATACTGGAAATCTGTAGCGATGTAGAATAACGATTTCAAGATCATCAAGCAGAGGTCTCTATCCATTGAACACCTAAAATTGGAATCTCCAGGGTCTGTCCAACCAGCTGCAAACCCAGATTCTTTAGGACAAGTCCAGAAACTGAACTCTCCATTGTCTACTCTCTCGGGTCCAACATCCCTGATGCAGCACCAACTGACAGAAATAGCTTTGAACATTTGGAAAGAAGAGCCTGAATTTATTCAAGATTGTACAAACTGTAGGAACCAGCCATGATAAGCTAAATGTGAACAGATCACCTAAAGGAAGTTCTTTACTTCCAACCATTATCACCTGAAAGAGTAGGACTCAACCATCAATAAATTTGATAGAGGCCTAAGTCTCAGTAGTTTACCCTGAAGCAATACCTGGTTGCAGGATGAACCACAAACTGAGATTACCAGAGCACCACCCAAAAACAGACCATCCAAAGGAAATGCCTAGCATTCCAACTGCTGTAGATACACACTCTGCAGGACACCCCTAGACAAATGAACCTCACAAACCCCTCACCCTCACCTTTACTACTATAAAAACCCAACTCTAACTGAGCTCCGGACTTTCCGTTTATTCCGTTGGACATGCTGAGAGACCAAGTTTGCAAACTTGCATAAAATAAAGGCTCTTTTGCTTTTACATATGGGACTCGGTCTCCTTGTTGGCTTTTGGGGGACTTCACGGATTTGGAGCATAACATTAACCATGAGCTACCCTTTCAATAAACTCCAATGCTGTGAACATCAAAATTTTCTCAAATAATATTTTCTCATGGGATTAATAAGGCCACCTTTTTGTCTTGAAATTCATGAAAAAAATATGTAATGAAACTGACTTGTTTACCATAACAAATAACTTAATCTAAAGTCCAAAATTTATAATTCTTCCTGCTTTTAATATCAATATTCTAACATAATGGTTTGGAGTTGACTAAATACTTTCTTTTCTCGGTATGTCAAGTTGATTTTCCAGCACACACTTGGGAATTTCTAAACTATACATGAGCACACATACATTGTGTCTTATTCATAGATTATCTCATTAAAGGTTCATAGTTTTGTGATATTTCTATCTGATGCTTCCAAAGCCCCTATTTCCTATGTGTGGAGCCGTTATACTTTAACCAAGCACTACTATGAAATTAATCCTGGAGCACTGAGCACAACCTTCTCTATTTTTGTTGACTAGAATGCCTTACCTCTAATACAATTGTGTCCAAGTTCCCTAATGCTGCAACCCTTTAAAACAGTTCCAAGTACTTCTATGTGGGTGGATATTGTGGGGGCCAGCCATGATAAGCTAAGTCTGGGCAGGTCACCCAAAGGAAATTCTTCCAACCATTATTACCTGCCAGAGTAGAACTCGGCCCTCAATAAATTTAATAAGAGGCCTGAGTCTCAGTTTACCCTGAAGCAATACCTGGTAGCAGGAAAGAACCACAAACTGAGATAACCCGTCTACCACCCAAGAGCAGACCATTCAAAGAAAATGCCTGGCATTCCAAGTGCTGTAGATAGAAACACCTCCAGCGCATATTCACCAGGACACCCTAGACAAATATCAGCCAATCAGGAGTCCTGAACCTCAGAGACCCCTCACCCCCACCTTTAGCTACTATAAAAACCCAATTCTAATTGAGCCCTGGGCTCTCTGGTTATTCCAATACATTGGACACGGAGAGAACAAGTTTGCAAACTTGATTAAAATAAAGGCTCTTTGCTTTTACATACGGGACTCAGTTTTCTTGTTGGCTTGGGCAGAGACCTTGGGGATTTGTGAATAACAGATATGATGCAGGCAGACCAACATGGAGACAGATAGAGGCAGTCTCAGTGACTAAAACCACTGAAAGTATGTGTTTTCCTATGTTGTAGGCAACCACTGTGGAAAAGATGGTTTAATCACAAGGGGATCACAACCCACAAGTTGAAAACTGCTCCTCTATTATCAGTTTTCTGTGTAAAAGTTGGGAGGAAAAATTTATGGTTTCAGCACATGTTTTGTGAGACATGTACATATATATGTAACACACATATACATCTGCTCACACCAGCTGGAAACTAAAAACAGAATCAAATGCAACTTTCTTACAGGAATATGGAGAAGCAGTTGCTCACGGAAGCACAAGGGATTTAAAAACAGTTGCTCCCGTGAAACTTGAAAACAGCATGTGACACAGCTAATGAATAATGCACACCTATAGGCATATCTACAAGTTAAAGAGCATTCAATCTTGGTGGTTCAGATCCCCTTCTAAGCAGCATGATTTGCATGAGTTTCTTCATTTGAATTAAGCATACAGAATCTTGTTTGCTTCAGGGATTTCTTGAAGCTGTTTTGAGTGGTATATTTTGTTAATCACCTTCTTTTCCATGGATCATTTCAGTCTCCATGAAACTGTTACACAATAGCATTATTTCAGGTTTCTCCCTTTTGCCTTCATTATGAAGAATTCAAGGTTTAACAAGTAAAAAGTCTGAATGACAATTTTCCACGTAGTCACATTTTCGGAATTTCCATTAGCATAAACTCAATTTTTTTCAAGATCTGAACACTACTTAAAGGCTTTCACACATTTCTCATGTTCATGATGATTCCCTAGTGTGGATCCTTGAGTATCACTAGGAACAGGGCTTGGATAAAACACAGGCCACATTATTTGCTCTGGATACTTTGATCCCCAGTCTGAATTTTCAGATATTTTCTCATTCCTGGGAGGTGGGTAAGGACTTTTCCTCATACATTACATGTGTAAGGTTTCTCTCATGTATAATTTCTTTGATGTATTCTAAGGTTGGCTTTCTGAATAAAATATATCTAACATTCACTATATTTGTATGAATTCTCTCCTGAATGAATTCTCTGATGTTTTCTAAGAGATGAGTCAACAGAGAATGATTTCTTATTTTTTTGCTACATTCATAAAATTTCTCTCATGTGTGTATTCGTTGATATTTTCTAAGAGCTGAGTCACTGATAAGGGCTTTGTCTTACTTACTATATTTGTAAGTTTCCTCTCCTGTATGAATTCTTTGATGTTTTCTAAGAGGTGAGGCAATGATAAAGGATCTGTCACACTCATTACATTTGTAAGATTTCTCACCTGTATACATTCACTGATACTGTCTAAGATAGCCTTTCTTGGCAAAATGTTGCAAGAGGCACGTGGGCTTGCTTTTGGTCCCGGTGGCTGCCCGGCTCTTGCCACCCAGTGCCTGGCTAGCTTATACCCAAAATAATTACACGGAAACTGTAAATACTGCCTGGTCCATTAGCTCTAGCCTCTTATTGGCTAACTCTCACATATTCGTTTAACCCATTTCTAATAATCTATGTGTCACCATGAGTTGTGGCTTACTGGGAAAGATTCAGCGTGTCTGACCTGGGAGCTTCATGGTGGGCCGCTCTCTCTAACTCTGTCCCCTTCCCAGCATTCTGTTCTCTTTTTCCTGTCTATCTAAGTCCTGCCCTATCAAAAGGCCAAGGCAGTTTCTTTATTAACCAATAAAAGCAACCCAAATACAGAAGGACCCTCCTACACCAGCAAAAGATTTGTCACACTCAGAACAAGGTTTCTCACCTGTATGAATTCTTTGACGAATTCTAAGATGTATTTCTGAGTAAAGGATGTGTCACATTCACAACACATGTAAGGTTTCTCTTCTGTATGTATTCTCTGATGTATCTTAAGATATGAGGTATTCATAAATGTTTTGTCAGATTCACTATATAAAATTTCTTTCCTGTGTGTGTTCTCTGATGTATTCTAAGAGATGAGCCAAAGGTAAAGGATTCATTTCATTCAGTACATTTGTAGGGTTTCTATGTAGAGTGAGATCTCTGATGTCTACTTAGGTTTGAGACCATCTTGAACCATTTTCCACATTTCCTCCATTGGTGTGATTTCCTTCCACTATTGGTTTGTTTTAGCTTGAGTTTATGTTCAAAATCATACTCCATATTTTTGTGTTCTTTCTCTCCTGTGTGGATTCTTTGATGTTGACTAATTATGGAACACAAATTGAAACTGCTTACATAGTCGTTATATTTGTAAGGTTCTTCTCCAGTATTCCCACTTTTATATCTGTTTAGGTTTAGTGATTCAATATAGGTATCTCTGTAATTATCAAACTTGTGACAGTTTTCTACAGTATCACTTGTGTTGAGAAGTGTACACTAGGAGGATTTGTGAGTCACTTTGCCAAACACATTACATTTATAAGACTTCTCTTGGATATTCTTATGATTGTGCAGAATATGCTTTGTGCCTTCATCTAAGATCTTCTCATATTTATCACACATGATGTAGTTCTCTGAAAAATTAGAAAATCAGAAAACTCAGAGAATTCAGTGAATACTTCACAAGTAAAAGATTCAATAACTGATATTTTCTTAAGTTTAATTAGACAAGTAATTTATAAATTCTCAGGAATAGTAGACTTAGCAGAGGCCTTTTCCATTGCACAATCATTAATTGGATGCTCAGAGGAACCCCAATTTGATCTATACCAAACCACAGGGATCAATAATATCCTTCTCATTTTTATCTAAACAGTGTGCCTTGCATAAGGTAGGCCAATAGGTGATAGAGCAATAATGAAAGGTCCTCTCTGAAGGATCATATGAAGAATAGTTCTCTATTTTCTTATTCATGTTCTTGAGCGTTACACTGTGTAGTCATAGTCAGGTTGGAACTAACCCAGACTGACATGAAACTCACCATACTCTCTTGCTTCAGCCTCCCTACTGCTAGGAGTAAAATCATGCTGCTCAAAGACTAAACATAGAGACCAGTTTCACACTGCTAGGCCTTCATTCCTCTCTCCTAGGTAAATGCAGAGATCTGCCTTCCTGCAATTATCTTTATCAGCAGACATTTAGTCAGTGCTTAAGGACCAGGAAAGAGCATTTCATTTAAGATATTCACAGAACTCCAAGGACATAGAATTACTACCTGCCCAAGCTGTTGTTTTGCTTTAACCTCAGTCAAAAGATTCCTAACTCCTTATGCTCACTTTCACCTCAGTTTACTGATGATTTTAGTTCAGGAAATTTACAACTCATGTTTTGCTCTCCAGGACGGCAGAAGAAATAATTAACTGCAACCCAGAGAAAGACCCACAACACCTCTGATTAGAATTACTGATAACAGCATAGCCCAGAACTGATAATTTAGATCCAGAACTTTGTCTCTTATTTGCTTAGAACAGTAAATCTAACTCCAGTCCTAGGCCCATAGAAATTGCAGCTTTTGATATATGTGCTTATCAGATCAAGAGACATGGCCTCTCCCTAACTGTTTATGTAGGTTGCTTGGTTACCTGATTCTATGCATGTTGTAAGAGGAAAAAAATGGTGCACTGATTTAAACAATCCGCACCCTATTCATAATTTTACTGAACAAAAACCTTTTGTCTACCACCTAAAAATGTGCACTAACTTCCCCTCTAGGATCCCCTGATGATTTAATTCCTTTCTTAACTAACTTTCTCCATTAAGGAGTATACTGGACATGCATGGATCTGTGTATGTGTGTGTATGTGTGTGTGTGTGAGTGTGTGTGTGTGTGTGTGTGTGTGTGTGAGAGAGAGAGAGAGAGAGAGAGAGAGAGAGAGAGAGAGAGAGAGAGAGCTCTTATCTGATTTTTTATGGGGGACAAAAGAATTTCAGAATTTCAGACCTGGAACCTGGAGGGCTGGGTTTTAAGGATATATATGGATATATACATATGGGTTTTAAGGATATATATGACTGGGAACACTTGTAACAGATAAAACAAGGAGCTACAAGAGAGAATAAGGTAGGACAAGACAGAACAAGTGAGAACTTAAAGAAATGAGAAAGAAAAGGAAGAAGAATAAAGAAATATGGATAGATGGAA
>PVIU01026884.1:0-21304 GCA_004026605.1 Ondatra zibethicus | reverse complement strand
CTCCCATTAGATCAGGCACACTGTCACGGTTGGTGGACCAGCCTCTCCCGGTCCCGATTTCCTTGCTCATCTTCTCCCACCTTCTGCTCTTCGACTGGACCTTGGGAGCTCAGTCCATTGCTCTGATGTGAATGTGGGTCTCTGTCTCTATCTCCATCCGTCGGACGAAATTGCTATGGTGATGATCAAGATATTTATCAATGTGACTATGGGACAAGGCTAGATCAGGCACCTTCTCCTCTGCTGTTAAGGCACAAATTTTGACTCCCTCCCTCATGTATGATAACTCAAGGAAAACATTATTTAAATGGACAAAGAATGCGGCTTAATGTGGGCAAACCTGAAAAATGCTACTTCAGCCATAGAATCACGGTCAACTTTAGCAGTCAAAATCTATGTTGATATTACACACTCTTCAAGATGAGATATAAATGGATTTTGTGCTCTTTCTATTGCAGTCAAATCACTACAAATCAAAGAAAATATCAAAAATAATGGCAGCAGTGTTTATTCTATAGACTATCTTACCACTAGCTTTCCATACTCTCACTTGCCTATACATATGTATATGTATGGTTATATATATAGACATATGTATGTATATGCACATATATATGTATTCTGAAATGTTCATAGCAAAGAGAAATTAAGATGACATAAAGACTATGTGTAGTATGGAAATCTGAACAGGAAATGGAATGTGAATAAACAGCTTCTTCTACCTTTGCCATCCATCAGCACAGAAGACTTGAAGCCTCCGCACCACCATATAAACTAAGCAGACAGACCGGGAGAGATGTTTAGTGGTTAAGTGCACATGCTGCTCTTGCAGAATACCTGAATTTAGTTCCCAGAATCCACTTGGTGGCTCACAACCATCTGTAACTCCAGGTCCAGGGGATCAGATGCTTGATTCTGGCCTCCAAGGGTTAACAGGCACATGTGGTGAAAATACACACAAACAATAAAACACTTGCACACATAAACTAAACAATTCTTTTAAAAGAAAAAATAAACCAAGCAAAGAAAGTATCACAGTAAAAACTCTGAAAATTGTATCTTCTAAAAATGGAGGTCAGGATCTTCATGCTACACTTAAACAGGTTGCTTCTAAATTAAAACATTAACTAGGAGGCAGATATTGGAAAGCTCAGAAAAAATGAAACCCAACTTTATAGAATAAAATGAAAAACAGTAGGAAATAATCACATCATATGAACATTAATATAAAAATTTTATTATGTTTTATATCGTCATGGTGTTTCTATTATATTTTATTTATTTTGTGTGTATTTGTGGGGGGCTGTGGATGTGGGTGCCCATGTGTATGGATATCAAAGGACAACTTGTGAAAATCTGCTTTCTCCTTCCACTGTGGGTTCTAGACTGGAACTCAGGTAGGTGGATTTTCACAGCAAATGCTGAGCCATCTCCTTGTTCTCCTTGTCCCTTGCTGCATTTTTATTTGCTTATTTCTTTTACATGTGTGTCTGTGTATGGGTGCCTGCAAGGCACTATGTGCATATGACAATCACAGGGCAACTTGTAGAAATTAGCTCTCTCTTTTCACCTTGTAGGTCCTGGACATTGAACTCAAGTTGCCAGACTTGGCAGCACACTCCTTTATTCATTGAGTCATTTGATGAGCCTTTGAACATTAATTTTGAAAAAAAAAAAGAAAGCACTTAATTAGAAGGAAAACTATTAGTGGTAGAAAGAAAGCATTGCAAAAAATGAATCCATCTTGTAGAAATATATAGTTTTCCTGGCTACTCCCATTCACTGTTTCCAATCGGTACACCCAGCTGGTCCCTTGGTTCCCTGAGCCCTCAGTTCTTGCCCATACCACACTCTTTTGGTGATTGTATTTCTGTATGAGTTCTTTGGAGATACTAAGAATTTTACATAGCCCCAGAGCCCAGTACATAGCACAGCACATGCTTGGGGGTGGGGAGTGACTGCTTTTTGGGAGCATAGACAGCTTTAATAGCCTATTTTGATAGACACTTTAAAGGGTCTCTACATCATTTAATAAGCAGCCAGTCACACTGGTACAGACCTGGGGCCTTCTCAGCATCTGCAAAGAAATGAACAGTGGTGGGCACTGAATTAGCAAACTGAAGGGGTCACGGGCAGAGTAAGGAATACATTGGCAGCTCCAAGGCATGGGTGAAAGTGAATGGGACCTTCCCATGATCTGTAGAGTTATGCTGCCCTTGGGCCCGCCTGTCCATGCTGCTGTGTGTCCAAGTTAGTAAAGCTTGGAAGCCACATGACAAGGAAGGGGGACTTGGGGCCCAGAAATTATCCAGAAAGGCCCTGCCAGAAGCACTTGTGGCAGAGGGTCCAGGAGACAGAACTTAAAGCTGTCGTTATTACTAAGGAATACCTTAGTGTCAGTGTCCAACCCACATCTCCTCCCACCTAGATCTAGAGCTCAGCAAGAGTGCTGGGAGAGGCACTCATTGCTCTTGCAGAGGACCAGAGTCCAGTTCCCATCACCCATATGGTGACTTATAGTCACCTAGAACACCGGTTCCAGAGCATCTGACATCCTCTTCTAAATTCCACAGGTACCAGGCTCATATGTGGTTCACATACATGCATGCAGTCAAAACACTCATACATATGAAATGAAATGAATAATTTTTAAAAAATGTTAGGGAAACTGTCAAGGATATTTTGGTTTTTCATTTTCTTTTTTGTTTTTCTAAATTTTGTATCCTTGGGATCAAATTTCATGACTCCTAAAGGGTAATCGAGGGAACTGGAGGAGAATAGAGACTATTCTGTGATGATGCTAGGCAGAGCGACACCTACAAGGGTGTCAGGAGTAGAGAGAGGTATTTGTTTCCACTTCGAGTCCTCAAGGGGCTGTGACAGGTTGGAGCTCTCTATCCCACAATCACAACCTGAGCATTCCTCTGTGTGTCTGAATGTAGCTAGAGAAGAATTTGAAACACTCATTTCCCCCCAACTCTTCACAGCTTATTCTGTCTCCAGCCACTGCTTGAACCTATCACTACCATTGTCTCTGTCCTGGAAGTTAATTCCACCTTATTGGCATGTAAGTTCCTGCTAAGAGCGTATCTGAGGTTACCGCTTGTACCTCAGTGGAATAGGTCTTGTTGCTTAGAGGCTCAAAAAAGAGCCCTTGGCTATCAGATTGCTAAGCTCAGAGGAGAGACTTGCTTGTATGAATGAGTTTCTTTTCTTTCTTTTCATTTTTGATCATTATCTAGGCGAAACCTGCAAATGGGTGGGTGTTCTTTCTTTATACTCCCACACAGCAGTGAATGTCTTATTACCTGGGAAATTGAATCTATATCCTCGAGGATAGGAACGCTGGCTGTATATTACCAAGGAGCATTTTGGAGCATTTATAGTATGATGAAGCAGAAGTAAACAAAGCATACACATCAGAAAGTGGAGAGAAAAAAGAAAGAAAGAAAGTGGAGAGCAAAGACAGGACTCCTGAAAGGAAGGCAGAAAAGCCATCTCCTCAGCTTAATGGCCGTCCCTTTTTTCCCAGCAATGGGGTCAGGCATTACGCTTCTGAATAACTTTCAGCTTGTTTCCCATCCTGTCAATCTTTGAAACTGCTTGTATCTTACTCTTTGAACTCTGGGCCCACTGAAATGGACCCCATGTTTCATCCTGCCTGAGGTTAGCCCTGTATAATGAACATGGGCCTGGAGGTGCCTGACAGGATTAGCATGCAAAACAGTGGGTACTGGGACACTAGGGACAATAGTCAGCCTTCAGTTGGAGCTCTGGGGTAGAGGTGGTCCTATAAACAATTACCCATGGCTACTGTCAAATCTATGGAGAGAATGCTCTGTTCTAGAAACCTCCCGATCAGGAACTCCAGCAGGACTGTTTCATGACTTCCTCAGTCCCTCCTGCTAGGTATCGCAAACCCTTGAGTTGATGTTTTGCTCTCTTTCTGCTGTTTGCCATTTGCTCGTTTACTTAGATGTACCACTGAAGAGAAAGCACTCTGCTCTACTTGGAACTCTCAGGGACTCTGTTCAATAGTGTTACCTAATTAGATGATGCTATCTGCTACTTGCTATTGGGTCTTTGATGTTTGCTTGCTATATGCTTAATAACAGTTCTCATTCAAAATCAAAAGAACGACCCTCATAGAGCAAGCTCTAGATCAGTGGTTCTCAAACTGTGGGTCACGACCGCCTTGGCAAGCCTCTATCTCCATTAATATTTACATTATGATTCATGGTGGTAGCAAAATTACAGTTAAGACGTAGCAAGGAAAATAATTTTATGGTTGGGGTCACCATATGAGAAACTGTATTAAAGGGTTTCGGCATTAGGAAGGTTGAGAACCACTGCTCTAGATAGAATGAGATCATAGCTTGTCTGTGGGAAAACTTGGTTGTTGGATAAATTTGGTATCAGAGTATTTGAAAAGGTAATTGTGCCTGTTTTTGCAGTGGGAACAAGGGTTCTGAAGTTATTTTATTCAGGGTAAATTTAATGCCTTTTGATAACCACTGTTTCAATAAATATCTGGTTTCTGAGTTCTATGAATCTGATGCTCCAAAAGCTCTCCCCACATCAATGAAAAAGACCAATGATCTTGTTTATAAATGTGATGGTTTGAATAAGAAACCTTTCCATAGGCTAGTGTTTTCAAGCATTTGCTTTCTCAGTACTGCTTGGATAGGTTACGTAACTTCCCAGATGTGAAGGCTAGCTGGAGGAATTACACTACTAGGGGAAGACTTTGAAAATTTACAACCTTGCCTCACTTTCAGTTTGCTGTATCTGCTTCCTATGTGTGCAGCAGAGGGGTGACCTCTCAGCTCCCTGCTACTGCACCCATGCCTTCTCTGCCCTTCTGGACATCTAGCCCTCTGGAACCAAAAGCTAAAACAAAGCCTTTCTTAAGTTGCCCTTGGTCATAGTATTATATCACAGCAACAGAAAAGTAACGTAATATGCATGTATATTATATTTTATGTGTTCATGCTTGAAATAAACATAAAGAAATCCATCAATGTAATTTGACCATTGATGCATGATTTAACTATATGGTAGACAGACGGCCTTGTGAATTGAGTGGTGGTTATGTCACATGTTCACATTCTTGTCTGAATAACAAACCACCACAAACTTAGTACATAGAAACAGCAAACATTTACTCTAAACATGGTATTTCAAAGTGAGGAATCCAGCAAGGACACAGCAGCTATGATCTGTTCCCCATCCTTTCTGTTGGAAAAGCCTGTCTAAGGACTGGCTTCACTGAGGATCATTCACTAACGTCCCTGGCAGGCCATCTTGAGAGGACTGATGTTTGGAGTTTCATGATACTTCTGGTGGCTTCACAGCAGTCAGGCTCCACACCTGATGACTCAGACTCTGAGGAGCAATTTCTGTAAACAAGGTGGATGTCACATCATTTTCTATGACCAACACACAAAACTCATGTTGAGTCACTTCCACCATACTCTATTGATTAGGAGGTGAGTCATAAGCCCTTTCAGATTCAAGTGGATAATTAAGCTGCATCTCTAGGCGGAGGAGATAACACCTTGCATAACAGCATGAGACATGAAAGATAGTTCTGTGGACCATTTTAGAAAATGCAGCTTTGTACTGTGGCTTCCAGGTAGCTGGTTATGTGTCATTCAGTTTCACTACATGGTAGTCACACAACAGGGGACATTGGCATTGTTAACTGTTACCAAATAGCTTATGTGCAATTTCTGCACAATTGAAGTCATAATATATTTTTTATTCTGACTAATCTCTGGTATACAGAAAGACCAGAGTAAATGCATGCTGGAGGTACAGAGGAAATGCCATTTTCAGAGGGAAACTGTGTCAGGATAACTCCAGGAGTGACAAAGTCTACATACATAACACAGTCCAGGGTAGAAGTCTAATTTGTGGACTTTAAGTATTTCTACTTCAGGGAACACCGTGTTCAGAATTCTTACCTTTACAGTAAATTTCAGGTCTCAATCCAGACACAACAACGCCATTAAGGAAAAAGAGAAACTGCCTTTCTGAAATCTCTCTTTCTGAGAGGCAGGAAATCTTTTTCTAAAAACAGTCTGCTACAAATCTTACTTCCAACTATCATTTTGTGAATTATAATAAAAATCTTGCTAAATACAGATGGTCTATATTCCATAGAAAAGGAGTTCCAACTCTAAGAAATTCTATCTCTGAATACAACAGAAGAAAAAGTATTTTACATCCTAATTAAATGCAACAAGTCATCAATTTATATAAAATAGTCATTTCTGAGGTTGTGGATGATGTGGGATTCCCCTCTGTATGCTATGAATATGTTTTATTACCATTGGTTAATAAAGAATCTGCTTTGGCCTATGGCAGGATAGAATAGAGTGAGGTGGGGAAAACTAAACTGAATTCAGGGAGAAAGAAGGCAGAGTCAGAGAGAGACAGCCATAGCCTCATGGCAATACACAGATTAATAGAAATGGATTAATTGAAGATGTAAGAGCTAGCTAGGAATATGCCTAAGCTGTTGGTCAAGCAGTGTTAGAATTAATATGGTTTCTGTGTGTTTATTTGGGTCTGGTATGTCAGAAAACATAAAAGCAGTCTCTGTTTATATGTGGGCATAAAGTCACATAAAGCGAGTGGTTGTAAAATACAGGAAATGAGTATGCTGAGTGACCTGGTTGCTTCTGCTTTCTTCAGTGAGGGAGCACTAAAACAGAGTCTGGTGGTCTCCTGGGTGATGAAGGCCATGGTAGGAATACTGGTAAGTTTTATAAAAGGGGATTCTGCCACTGTAAAAATGAGGAAGAAACTGGATGATGTTTTGTTAAGTTAGCCAATTCAGGAACATACAAAGACGAATGCTTCATGTTTTAACTGAAATGTGGAATCTAACACAGTGGATCTCATGGAAACAATGGTTAGAAAGGTAATTACCAGAGGGCTGAGTCCAGGCTTAGGAGATGTTGGACAGAAGACAGAATTTCTGTTACATGGCAGAAATAAGTTCAAAGACCCAATATTGTGACTACACTTAATATTACATTAATAATTTCAGAGAGAGGGTTCTGGAGTAAATGGTAGACATTAAGCAGACTGTATATGTCATGGTCCATGTTGGGATAACAAAGAGTAGTTTCTATTGCAGAGAGAAAAAGTAGAAATCACAAGGCCAGGGTGAAAGGTTACCTGGCATGGAAAAAGAAAGAAGAAAAACCAAGCAAAATGAGGGAGACTCACAAGGCTCCCACCACATGACTCAAGTAGAGGGAGCAAAAACAGAAACCTCATCCATGAGACAAGCCAGAGGCATGGCTAAAAAGGAATAAGAGAATTGTGTACAGGATGAGCCTATAGGTCTCAGAAATCAAAAATTCATTTGGGGGTTTTAATGAAACAGTGAATTCTCTGGAACGGGTCAGCAGTGCAGAGTAGATACATTTTGACATGTCCCATGTTTGGAGGACTGTGGCTATGTGACATCTTGAGAGGGAGCCTATAGCCTATGCCTAAGATTGAGCCTCCCTGAAAGAACTGAGAACAAGGAACAGTCTCAAGTTAGGGATCCTATAATGAACCTACCATAACCTCTAGATGGGAAATGGCTGCAGGAAAGCAGTAATGGATAGAGGTGGGATGGATTCAAACTGAGGCAACCTGAGACTTAGACAAATGGTAAAGGGCTTCTTGGTTGGTGGTTCTACCCTTTTTGATGAGAAGCAGGTTAACCGCAGGTGACACTGATAGCTCTAAACTAATGGTTTGGTATGATTACTATTCTTCTCTCTGAGTGGTAGCATGTATTAAGGCCCCAAATGCGCACTGCTCACTAATAATCATCAAAATAATATAAGAGAACGTCGTCTCAACAGATATGCAAATTGCAACACAGAAACACGAAAAAGCAAAGCTATACATCTCCTCTGAACGATTATACATCTTCAATTATCAAATCTAAAGATACGAAATTTTAAAAATGACAGATGGGAAATTCAAAGTTTTACTTGTAAAACTTATCAATGACTTCAAAGATAATATGGACAAGCACATAAAATATATAAACAAGTTAAAAACACATTTAAAAACGACTGGAAACACATGTAGAAAACAGTCAGATACCATCTATGTACTTTACCCAAAAATGAACTAAAAAATGAATCAAATACATATCTATAGGGGGAAATATGAGAAATAATTTATAAAAAAGAAGAAAACTTCCTTTTGTGTCATTGACTTACACAAAACCTTTTTTATGCTTGGTGCCCATGCACAAGGAACAGAAGCAGAACATCTGGACTTCAAAGCAAAGTCCTGCGTGTAATATTTTTAATAAAAGAAAGTAATATGGATTTGTTGTGGCTAGTGGTAGAGTGTTTGCCCAGCCTTTACAAAAGTCTAGGACCAAACCCTAGGAACATAAAATGGGAAACTATCAATAAAGAAACCAGAAAAAGGATAAATACAAAGGGCTTGTGAGATGACCCAACAACTAAAGGCAAGCAGTGCTAAGCCTGACAACCCAAGTTTGATCTTGAAACCCACATGATGAAGAAAAGAACTGATTCCCACAAGTTGTTCCCTATCTTCACACATGCACATGGCACTCACCCCCATAAAGTAAATAAATAAATGTAAGAGAAATAAAATTAATGCATTAAAGGCTTGTTAAAAATGTCACCTACCTTTATCTGTAACATCAGAAGGGCTGTGCTGTGCTACAGTAGGACACACATACACACATTCCTCTTCATAAATGGCTATGCCTGTTCTCCACAATATTTGTATTTCATGGTGAAGTTTCCATTTAACATTTGTTCAGTTCTTAAAATTTTTTTCCTTGAGGTAAAAAGAGATAATTTTGTAAACTTACTGGAAAGACCTAGGATGAAATGTATCTTACATATCAATAAACCTTACTGACATAGTGTTATTGATATTTAGAAGTTTTTAGTGTGTACTGTTCATTCTCTAGAAGAAAATAAATCACATAGACATGTGTGAGTTCAGCACGTATGTGCACTGTGCCTCTGCTGAGAGTCACCTCAAAAGAGTGACAATATATTTGAATAGTGACATAATTCCAATCCAACATTTATGAGATATTTCCTTTAAGCAGTTCACAGAAACACACCACAGAATTGACCTTTGCTTCATAATTCAATCAGAAATCCCTTCTGTTAGATGCTGTGTGTGGAGTACTGACATTACCACTCCCTTCAGTTCTAACAGTTTTTATATTGTATACTTTGTGGCTCTTATTTTTGGTGTCAACATATTGATAACCTATATGGTTTCTTCATCTAATCCTTGTGCTTTTATGGAACAGTCCATACATGTCTTTTTTTTTTTAAGAAAAAAAAAAAAACCCTCCAGTTTACCACAGGGACATAGGTAAGGAAATGGGAATTTCTATCTTTTCCTCTACATCCCCAAATCTACTTCAAGAGTTTCTTTCATTAACTGTGTTGTGTAATGAGAATGTGTAACTCTGAGATGTCTGCAACTAAATTCAGCCCTCACAGGTCAGGTTTGCAAGGTAGGACAAGCAGTAGCATAGCACCCTCTACGGGATTATGTTAGTAACATCACATTATTGGATGCTATCCTATAACACTGGAAATATACAAAGGAGATGGGTGATGCTGACTTCTTGAAGTCTCTGGCATAAACCAATTATAAGCTAAAAGACCAATGTCAAGCAGATAAAAATGACATTTCATTTTCTATTTGTATTAAAAATAGCCAGTATTTCAGAAATTCATATCAGGTTCCATATTCAGTTGGGATTTTTGTTTGTTCTGGTTCTGGAATTTTTATTTGTTTTTTAAATTATTATTCCAGGCTACCAAGACCACTTAGCATATTAAGAAAATGATATTTTGATGGGTTTGCTTCAGTAAAACAAATAACACAGGGGAAGGGGAAGGGAGAAAAAGAGGGACAGAGAGTGGAGGGTGGAGGGAGGAAGGAGGGAAGAAAAGAGAGAGATGTTGTAGAATATTATTTTAAGGTATATTACCCTTGTTTATGGTCTGGAACATTTGTTTAATGATGTAAAAATGTGTTACTTTTGTTTATGCTGCGTTTGTTTAACTCTGTGAAGCTGCAATTCTTTGCCTGTCTCTAAAATAGCCGATAGCATAATAAAGAGATGACCAGCCAATAGCGAGGCAGGAGAGGGATAGGCTGGGCTATCAGGCAGAGAGCATAAAGAGAAGGAGAAATCTGGAAAGAAGAAAGGAACAGGAGAACAAGGAGAGGAGGATGCTAGGGGCCAGCTACCTAGCTACCCAACCACCCACCCAGCCATGGAATAAGAGTGAAAGTAAGATATATAGAAATAAGAAAAGGAAAAAGCCCAAAGGGAAAAGGTATTTTGCATAATTGAAGTTAAAAAAAGCTGGCTAGAAACAAGCCAAGCTAAGGCCAGGCATTTATAAGAAAGAATAAGACTCTATGTGATTTATTTGGGAACTGGGTGGTAGCCCCCCCCAAAAAAGCCAAAAGAGCAAAAGACCAAAGAGCCCCAAAGAGAAAAAAAAACAACTACAGAGAGAGAAATGTCTGCCACATATGATGGTACTTGCCTGTAGTCTCATTTATTAAGGACTCTGAGACAAGAGGCTCACTTTAGCTCAAGACATGAAGAATATAGAAAGAACAGAAAAAGAAAATGAAGATGAGCGAAAGAACATCTGAAAAGAAAAATGGTAGGACTGGAGAGATGGCTCAGCAGTTAAGAGCACTGAATGCTCTTCCGAAGGACCTGGGTTGAGTTCCCAGCACCAACATGGAGACTCAGTCACCGGGAACAGCATTTCTAGGATACCAGACATGTACACAGTACACAGACATGTATACATAAATACATACAAGACACCTATACACACACATATTTTTTAATTTCAAGAACATAAAAAAACAAGAAGGCCTGGGAACAAGGAGGGTGGATTGGAGGTGGAAAAGGAAAGGGGGAAATTATGTATGTTAAATTAAAGAATTTAAAATTTTATTGTACTTCTATGTGTATGTCCATTTGAATACATTAAAGAAATGTCTAATTCCTAAATAATAAGTCCCACATGTTTCAGAAAAAAATTAAAAATAGCAAAAATAATTTTAAAAAGACAAGAATGAAGGGAGTAAGGAAAAGAAAGTAAATTCATATCTTTTATTATGGTGGCTCACCCACTTTTGATAGTGAGGAAAATTACATGGATGCATTATTTCTGATTGCATTTTATTTATCTATGAAGTAAACCCCAAACCATTGTATTCCCTTTCATTAAACAAATAGACATAAGGAAACTGCAGTAGTCTCTTTATAAAGATATGAGAAAGCATCCTTTTGTCAATGCTTATGGAGTTCACAATGTGTTGAGAGAAATGGGCAGAAGAACAAGAAACTGTAGGAAACCGTGGAAGGTACCCAAGAAAAGGAGGATGTTCTGAACATTCATATCATGGGTCCAACCTACTGAATTTTGTCTTAGTCTGTTGCTATTGCAAATAGTGGCAAGCTGAGAGTTTGTGAAGTAAATATGTTTCTTTAGCTAACAGGATTGTAAGCAGAGAATTCAAGGTGGCCCCTATTGTTTTGGCCTAAGGGGAGAACCTTGTAGTGGCAAGTACCACACTGGCAGAAGCAAATAGCAGAAGAGATAGCAATGCAAGACAAGCCAGAAGCTGGAATCAGGCCTGTCTTATCTTTTCATGACTCTCTCAAAGGCTCACCAAGTCTCCTCTGAGAGAAGATTTCTCCAACAATCCAAACACCTTGACAATCACTGAATATTCATGTTGGAAATCTGTCTTTCGTCTGTTAATTCTTCAGAGCAAAACCAAACCCAGGCCATATAATCTTCCAAAGGAGACTTAACAAATAATAGAAATTACTCAGACCAAAGCATAGCTAAAATAGTTTAGGGAAGAGAAATAATATATATTAAGCTGTAGAAGCTGGGCAAAGTGATAGATATGACCAGCAGGTTTCTACACTGTTCTCATTTATCTGCTGTCTGTCTTCTGTGACAAGATCCATTTTATTTTGAACTTCAAATACTCTGTTTAGCAGATTAATGTAAGATATTGAGGAGGAGGGGAGTTCAACTTCTCTCCAGTGTGGTTTCTTATTGTATGTAGGGACCATTATGGACACTAATGTGAGGAAGGATTTAACAGAACTGAATCATATTTTTCAACTTTAGAAGCATTAGTATTTCTGGATACCAATGTGCTCTATGCAGCTACTCAAAATAGTTACAGTAAAATTGAAATTAATTTATGTGACAAATAGAAACAATAGAAATAGAAAATCAGCATAAGAAAACAACCAAAAAGTAAATATGATAACAGGTTTAAAAAGGTTTCTTACATTTTAGTTTAAAAGCTATTAACTTATTCATCTCATTTTCTTTATTGAAATGGCATTAAGATGATTAAAATATTCCTACTGATATATATTATTATCCAATCATGAAATAATCCAGAATACACAGTGCCATTCTGTGCCTCAGGCTGAATGAACTGAGGTCTGAGACCTACATTTGGGATCGATCATGATGAATAATAGGATAGCTTTGGAACAGATTTAGGAGGCAAAATCCACAGTCACATCATGCCAGAGTACCCTAAAATGACTGAAGAGGAAGTATAAAGAACCATCAGGTTAATCACTCATCACAAGTCTCTTTGGCTTTACACAATTCTGTTTTGGTATCACTGAGACTAAGAACAAATACCTTGACTCACCTAGATTCTGTGGTAAAATACTGAGGACACTTAAACATGATCAAGGATGGAGTCTCACCTAAACACAGCCATACTATCTATTTTTTTGAGAACAGGGAGATCTGTTTTGAGACTTTCTGAAAAGGAATTTGTCTTGTATCCTGAGTGTGTGTCTTTTATGGAATGTGTACTTTCTGATAGAAAAGATACAAATTTGAAGCTGAACTGCTTCCCCATAAACAACATACAGGGGAGGTTTAGGGACAGCTATTCTTTTAGGAAAAATTTTAAGTCTAGTGATAAATTACTATAAAACTGACAGAGAGAAAAACCAAGGCAATTACTAATAAAAGAGGGAAACCTAAGGAGGGAGGAATAGTTTAGATTTTGGAGGAGAGGATGTTCATTTTCTATGAAGTCTGCAGTATCAACATTTTTCATTACTATGTTATAAATTTTTTATTTGACCATGATAGCCTATCTGTGGCCATGACTGAGAAAGAAAGTACATAGACAACTGGAACATACCCTTATCTGACATTCTGAAATACAAAATGCTTGAAAAGCCAAAAAATACTTTCTGAGCACCCATAAAATCCCACAAGTGGCAAAATCCATACCTGACCTTATATGACTGGGTGTAGTCCAAAGATAGATACATTGAAAATACCTAAAATTAACTTCAGACTGTGTGTATAAGAAACACATGAAGTATAAGTGAATTTCACATTTAGACCTATGCCCCTTCACCAAAATATCTCGCATATATGAAAACATTAGCAGATCCAAAATAAGCCCCAACTGGAAATGCTTCTGGTCAGTGGCATTTCAAATAAGTGGCACTTGCTTGGATTTCTAGACAAGCACTTTACCATCACACCATATCCAAGCTTTAATTTATATTTCTAATTAAAAATTTAATAAAAATTAAAACTTTAATATTAAAACACCAGGACTAAATCTACCATGGGTCTTGTCACTTTTCCATATTTCACACTTTCAGAAATTCTTATTTCTATTAAACAGAAAGGATTTTGAAGTGAGCAAGGCCTGAACAAGAAACATTTCACATCTAGAGGAACAGACAGGGAGCAATTAATCAGCTATTTTCTCTACAATTCTACCATCTATAGGTCACAGCCTGGCTAACCCTCAGATCTGGGTTAAAGTATCCTTTCCATTAGGTGTTAGAATAAAACATGACATTTTTATGAGAAAGCCATCATTCAGACAACACTGTTTCCACTCACACAATATAAGACTCCACTAGGACACAGTACCTCAGTAAGGTGAAGAAGGACGCTTAAAATAAATCCCACATTAGCTCAGAATTGAGTATAATAGAGGGTTATTTATTTAGGGGTAGACTTACAGATCACAGTCCTCTGCTGGAACGGGAAACAGCAACCAAATCCAGCAGCTGGGAAAGAGGCGGTACACACATGCTTTACATTGGCATAAATAGTATAAGAGGCCAGGCCCAAGTGGGCAGGTAACTTAAAGGCTACTGGTGGTAGGAATTCCTACAGCAAATTAGTGCTTTCTTGCATGCATGTTTGAACACTAGGTGTGTGGCATTGCTTTAATGCTAGAAACTCATGTCTTTATCATCTCCCTATCAAATGTGGATTGCAAGCCATAAGTTACGACAGCTTGCTTAATTTCTTTTAGATCATTCATTCCTATAGGTATCCATCTACCTTCTTTGGATCCTTTTGGGTCTTTAGAACTTGATGCTTTGTCCTTGTGCCTTCTTTCCCTGTTCATCAGCTCCAATAATTTCTTCAATTGTTTCAGATCTTTTTACTACTGTCTTTTGTAAAGCCTGAATCTCCCAACCTATATATATTCCTAGTGATTTCAGTGAGCACATACCCTCTGGTCCTCATTCTGCACATGTGACTCCAAGGTCTAAAGTTTTTCGTTTAAAGATAACACCTCATTCTTGGACATTATTTGGATAGCATGCAGATTGCCATCATGGAGAGATACTCTATCTGCTTACCTATCATAACTTTTTAGCAAATTTTGATTGCCAAATTCAACAATATGAATTCTTTCAGATAATTTCTCAGTATCCTTTGACATGGATTCAATTTTGACTATCAAATTAATGTTACCCTTTTCAATAGTATTAATTTTTTCAGGTAACTTTTGATTTTCGATGGTATTAATCCTGTCAGCTAGCTGTTCATTATTAGTCTGTAAAGACTGTATCATTTCTAAAAGTGTCTCATTCTTGGCTCTGTTATCAAACTATTTTCTTAAGGATATAATATGAAGAAAAAAACTGAGTCCCAATATCCAATAAATGGATGTATCACCATAACCATATAAGCCTTGCAGAATACAATCCATCATATTAGCAAAAACGTTACTAAAAGTTTCAATGGTAATGTTGTCTGCAATTATATAACTTTCAAGTTTATTGATTTATTAATTACTTGTTATGAAATCTGATAAATTGTTTTAGTTGTAATAATCTTCATTGTCCAGCAAGTGTCATGGTTGCAGAGTGGTGCAACCTGGTGCCACAAACAGTCCTGAGCAGCTTTGGTTTCCCCTCCTTGGTGCTGGTTAAATACTGAGAAATATGCTTTGTTTGACAAAAGCAATTAAATCAAATCCATACACGGGGCAAGAAGCCCGGAACTCAGGAGCTGGGAGTACAAACTGGAAGTTGTGCAAGTCACCACGTGGCAGGGAACAGGGCAGGCAGTGGGGGTGGGGTGGAGGGCGTGCATGCACTTGGGAAATTTCCAAGTCACCACACGCAGTTAGCTCTGTTGTGGCGGGGGTTTTTACAAAAAAACACTTAGTAGGTAAAAGCAAATCAAGCAGGTGGGGTGGGAGACTTTCTGGGCTGTGGACCCTTTAGGCCTTTAAGCTGATCCACCCAGTAGCTGTGGAATTCGGATCCACATGGGGTGCCTGGTTATGAAGGACACTTAAAAGAAATCCTACACGAGCTCAGAATTGAGTATAATAGAGGGCTATTTATTTAGGGATAGACTCACAGATCACAATCCTCTGCTGGAATGGGGACCAGCAACTAAATCCCCAACCAGAAAAGAGGCCGGATGTGCGCTTTATATTGGCATATATAAGAGGCCAGGCTCAAGTGGATGGGTAACTTAAAGGCTACTGGCAGTAGGAATTCCTACAGCAGTAATGTGCTTACAACCATGGATTTCACAATAATAGGACTTCATTTGAGCTGCAAGGCTTGGATCCCATCCTTCCCAACACTTCTCAAGTGCCAGAAAAGCAGACCTCAGCAAACAAGGAGCAGTAGAAGGGTGGAGTCCACAATAAGTGCAAAACACTAGCCACCTACCCTGCTTCTTCTGTTGCATAACTCTTGTCCCATATTCTCTGCAGCTACTAGATGAACAGTTGGATAAAAATTAAGACCCCAGCTGTGTCATATGTTACAATAACCACAGACTTTTGAAAAGAAAAGCTTTTGAAACCCTCCTGTTAAGTTTGTACAAATGCCTTGCTCTCACAAATTGTACTACTAGTTGTACAATGCTATCACTAGTTGAAAATTCCTGGAATGTACCATCACCCAAAACTTAACCTCAAATTGTAAAAATTCTTTCTTATATCACCCCTGACACCCCTACTTGTAGCTTTTGCTTTAAAAAGGGACTACTCTCTCTGTTTGGGGTGACAGTGTCAGAACCCGACTTGCTTGTGGCCCTAACTAGCTAGAACTTCTTGTACACCGCAGTGACAGAAGAAGTTGCCTCTGTTCATCTAACTTTGGTGGCCTCATTCTCCATATCAGTGTGACTCCCAGACCTAACAGAAGCATCTTCACAGGACATTATGCCTTATCTAGTGGGAGGGTTTGGAATCCTGTTGCCTAGACTTGGGAATTTCTGAGACTTCTCAATGTTTCCTGAATTCTGAAACTTCTTGTGGAATATTTGTTTAACTAGACAAAGATGTATTACATTTGTTTATGCTGCATTTGCTTAGCTATGCAAATGTGTGTTGCATCTGTGTTAATTAAATAAAATTAACGTGAACTCAGAAAGGCAGTGTCAGAACTGGTTGACAGGAAGTAGGAGGGGGAAACATAGCATGGGACTTTTTTAGTTGGGGTGATGTGGAAGGAGTGAGGCACTGGGGACACCAGCAAAGAGAGAAAGTTGGTCAGTTGCTTCTCTAACTCTCGGAGCTCTCAGGCTTTTTTCACCCTAATCTTTGAATCTTGAGTTTTATCAGAAAAATAAAGATTTAGATAGAACTACCTTTAGCAACAACAACAGAGCCATTTTCTGGGGGAACAGAATTCCTTTCAAAACTATGGCCTTAGATGCAGGGCCTCTACTACTAGTTTAAGGCCCAGCCACTGTGTTGAAGGCAGAAGCTTGAGCTTTTCAGAATCTCTCATCGTCTAGAAATGGCAAGGGTCTGCCTCAAAACTGAATGCAACTCACAATAAGGTGGCACTTTAATCTCAGGGCTTCCCTTGCAGCTGGAAGCAGGAAAATATAAGAGGCCAAAAGCAATCTGTCTGAAAAACCTCCCACATAGAATTTCACTGATCTCAACAACTAAGAACCAAGTATACCAGGGGTTCTTATATTTAACATTACTGGGGAAACTGAGCATTCCTTTTTGGGTTCTAAGTCTGGTTAATAAAATGTATTGTAACAAAGTCAGAAGAAAGGTCAAGGGCAATTTTATTAGAGTCTGAGAGGAAAGCAAAAGGGCAGACAAGTTGTAAATCTTGGCAGGTACCTGGAGGAGGGAGATGAGAGGAGAAAGAGAAAATGCCATTTGCAATGGAGGTCAGCAGGCTGTGGCCAGGTAGAAGAAAGTGGGCCAGCAATACAGAGATAGACTGGCCAGAGTCAGGAAGTGTGTGCTTAGGCTTTTGGTCAGTGTCTGAAAGAACAAGATAAAGAAGAAAAACAAGTAAGCGTCTCAGAAAAGAATGAGGTTCTGTGATAAATAACAAGGGACTGCAGAGCTGTGTGAATTTTTGCCTCAGCATAATGTGAATGTCCTCACTCTCCGCCAGTTTCTGGTAAAGTCCTTCCTTGTTTCCCTCTCTGACCTTGTGACTACAGTCTGTTTTTTAATTTATTAGTTTTTTTTAAAAGAATATTAATCCAAATTCCCACTCCCTCCCCTCCTCCCATTTCCTCCACACACCCTCCCACCCCACCCCCCTCTAATCCTAAGAGAGGGTAAGGCACTTTACTTTGTGGAAGGTCCAAGGCCCTCCCTACTACATCTAGGCTGAGCAAGGTATGCATCAAAAAAGAATAGGATCCCAAAAAGCCAGTACATGCAGTAGAGACAAATCCCAGTGCCACTGCCAGTGGTCCCTCAGTCTGCCCCAGCCATGCAACTCGGTGATTATCTTAAACATCATGATAGGACCGTCGTCCAACAACAGATGGAAACAGAGGCAGAGACCTACATGGGAGCACTGGACTGAGCTCCCAAGGTCCAGTTGAAAAGTGGGAGGAGTGAGAGTATGAGCAAGGAGGTCAAGACCATGAGGGGTTCACCCACTGAGACAGTGTGCCTGAGCTAATGGGAGCTCAAAGACTCATCCTGAAGTTTGTCCAAAAGGTGACTGTAAAACCCATCAAGCTGACAATTACAACCAACCAGTATTGAAGCAATCACTCCTCAGGCTGAAAAGAAATCCAACATTAGCTAGCTCTGTGCTCTTAAGCACATTTCTTTACATCCGTTTATTTTTTTCCTGATGTTTCATGTATTTATTTATTCTCTCTCTCTCTCTCTCTCTCTCTCTCTCTCTCTCTCTCTCTCTCTCTTTATGTGTGTGTGTGTGTGCATGTGCGTGCACGCACATGCACAATTGCATTCATGTGGAGGTCAGAGGACAAGTTTCTGAGGGCTGAACTTAGATTATGTCACTATTGCAATGGCCCTGCATGCATTTGTTTCGTTCTGTTTTTCTTTTTAGGACAGGGTTTCTCTATGGATCTCTGTTTGTCCTGTAATTCAATATGTTGGCCAGATTGGCCTTGACCTCAGAGACTGAGGGCTCCATCTGACTCTGTCTGCTGAGTGCTAGGATTAAAGACTTTTGTCACCATGCCTGACTTCCATTCATTTCTTTCTTTTACTCATGAGTGAAGATATATGGACAAAAGGGTTTACTGCGTGACTCACTACATCACACTACAGCTTCCATGGTATTTTCCCCTTTTTCTCTTTTCTTTTTTCTCTTAAATTTTATTGGGGGGGCACTGCAAGGACAGAAGGTGGGTATACAGGGAAATGAACGGGATCAAAATGTTATGTGAAAGACACAAAGAATAAATAAAAAGAAAATTAAAATAATAAGATGGTTTACTTTTATTTTAATATTAACTTATTCTTGTTATTTTTATGTGTATGGGTGTTTTGCCTACATGTGTCTATGCACCAGAAGAGGGCATTGGAGCCCCTGGAACTGGAGTGACCGATGGATGAGAGCTACCAAGTGGGTGCTGGGAATTGGACTCAGGTCCTCTGGAAGAGCAGCTAGTGTTCTTAATTCCTGAGCCATCTCTTTTCTCCCTCCCCCATTCATTTCTTAAAGGAACATGTAGTCAGTATTTGCTCTGTACCAGAAATTACTGTTCTCAATAACTTCTCAACAGGAAAATATAGATAATAATATTGCCTACTTCCTAGACAAGCTCTCCTGGGACCACATGGATGAAAAGAGTATATTGCTGTTTTTTCTGGAGTAGTTTCTTTGTGTGCATTCTACAGAGGTTGGAACCAAACCTGTGTCATTTGTGCTCACAGTGCCTGAAAAGGCTCAGTCAGAGTTGATTCTTTATAGGCTATAGAGCATTATAAACATTCCATAAAGCACACTTGCAATTGTACTAGTACTTGTGAATTGGCAATAATATGTGTTGAATGAGTTTTCCCCCGTGGCATGATTTTGAGAGGCCCACTCTGGCAAAATTTTTGTGTCTGTAAACAGAACTGCTGTGAGAGCAAAAATGATGCAGCAATGTCATGTTCCCAAGACTTCACATCAGGACTCCACGCCTACATTTAGCTCCTTATATCCTTTCCAACCCTTATTCTGTTATGTTCTCTGAGGTTAGGGTAAGTGATACAGATTTTCAATTTACTCCCAAGTATTCAAAGAATCTCTTGTTTTCAGACATGTCTCTGTACTTGCCATTATCCACAGTAAAAGGAAGCCTCTCTAGCCAAAGGTGACAGCAGCATACTAATCTATTAAGTACAAATGTAGTGTTTAGAAGTTAGTTTGATAGACACATTTTGTTCATTTATCAGTAGCTTCCCCAATATGGTCTCTAACATCCTCTGCCATGGGCCTTTCAAGGCATTGAGAATCAGATGTGGATTCACAACTGCAGAGCCTATTCAAATCTGATCAGAAAGAAGTTGGTTACCCCCATTACTGATTTGCTACCATTGCAACAATGGACACTTCTTGACTAGCTGATTAGTAACTGGCAACACTTTAGATGGCAATATTCTCCCAAGAACTTGCATAGTACCTATCAGTACGACATGCCCTACACAATAAGGGGGAACTTGCATTTCAATTTCAACTTGAATTCTCCATGTCCTTTGACCACAGTGTGCATTATCTTCAAAAAATAGAGTCTTACTGTCTTGTTTTGGTGGGCAATCAATGGACCCAACAAATGCCTATATTGCTTGAGGAGCTCTGTAGACTCTGACCAAATCATAGGGTATAGCCCATCCTTGGTACTGGGTTTTTAATAAACTATGGCTTCTTTTCTAACTTTCTTTTAAATATCCAATTTCTTTTTTATTGCTTTATAAATAATACCATTCAAAATTTCCACTTCCTCCCCTCCTCCCATTTCCCTCCCACACCCCCACTCCCCTTTCCCTTCCCCCTCCAGTCCTAAGAGAGGGGAGGGTACCCTGCCCTGTGAGAAGTTCAAGGCCCTTCCCCCTCCATCCAGGCTTAGGAAGGTATGCATCCAAATAGACTAGGTTCCCAAAAAGACAGTACATGTAGTAGAGACAAATCCCGGTGCCATTATCATTGACTTCTCAGTCTACCCCAATTGTCAGCCACATTCAAAGGGTCCAGTTTGATCCCATGCTCCTTCATTCCCAGTCCAGCTGGCTTTGGTGAGCTCCCATTAGATCAGGCACACTGTCTCAGTGGGTGGACCAACCCCTCATGGTCCTGACTTCCTTTCTCATATTCTCCCTCCTTCTGCTCTTCAACTGGACCTTGGGAGCTCAGTCCAGTGCTCTGATGTGGGTCTCTGTCTCTATCTCCATCTGTCGCCGGATGAAGGTTCTATGGTGATATTCAAGATAGTCATCAGTCTGACTAAGGGACAAGGCCAGTTCAGGCACCCTCTCCTCCACTGCCCAGGGTCCTATCTGGGGACATCCCCGTGGACACCTGGGAACCCCTCTAGAGCCAAGCCTCTTGCCAACCCCCAAATGCCTCCCTTAATTAAGATATCTTCCCTGCTCCCATATCCGTCCTTCCTCCATCTCAACCATCCCACTCCCCCAAGCTCTCCCCAACCCTCCCCTTCTCCCTTCTCTCTTCCCC
>PVIU01026883.1:0-21336 GCA_004026605.1 Ondatra zibethicus | reverse complement strand
TTTTTTTTTTTTTTTTTTTTTTTTTTTTTTTTTTTTTTTTTTTTTTTTTTTTTTTTTTTTGGAGATAGGCTCTCACTATAGACCAGGCTGGCCTCGGACTCAGAGATCCACCAGTCTCTGTCTCCTGAGTGTGGGGATTAAAGGTGTGCATCACTGTGCTCATCAAGTGTTTTCTCTTTATAGTGTGTGGTGTAAGAATGAACATTTTAAAAGGGTTGTCTTACATTTTTTAAGCTTTGTTTCACTTTATGTATATGAGTGTTTTGCTTATATGTATGCGTGTGCACCACATGCATGCACAACTGGTGTCATGGAGGTTAAAAGAAGGTATCGGATCCCCTGGAACTGGAGTCACAGATGATTGTGAGCTACCATGTGGGTGCTGAGAACTAAACCTGGGTCCCCTGCAAGAACAAGTGTTCCAAGTGTTCTTAACCACTGAGCCACTTCCCCAGATCCTTCTGCCCTTTTTAAAGACTGAAATATGCTGCAGATACTCTAAGTGACCCCCATACATACTAAAATATTAGTTGTCTGGCGCTTTGCTGAAAGTTTCCCAATTCCTAAAGTAGACAGATGTGAAGAAACTGCCAGAAGGCAGCGCAAAGGGCAAAGTGAAGTTATGAAAGAGATGAGGAGGAGGAGAAGGCCGGCATAGGCTCTGGCAGGGAGCAGACAGAAGCTCAAGGGGGAGGGAGGATGGACTGAATTCAGAGACTGCAGATTATAAGTTTCCAGGTTAGTGAGCAGCAGGAGCTCCAAGATTCAGAAAGTTCAGAGTCTTCAACAACACGAAACCAACTCCTCCCCAAATCAAACTCCCACAAGTGAACAGCAGAGCATGGGGCTGGGGTGACGGCTCAGCTGGTGAAGTGCTTGACACACAAGCAGGAGAGCCTAGGTTCGATCCCAGCACTCCTGTAAAAGCCAGGTGCAGTGGCATGCTGGCGTGCTTCTGTGCTGCAGAGGGAGGCTCGCACGTCCTAGGGAACTTGCTGGTTGGCCAGTCTAGCTTAATAGACCTAAACTCCAGGTTTGGTAAGAACCCTTCTCTTAAAAAGTGAGATCGGAGCTGGGCGGTGGTGGCACAAGCCTTATATCTCAGCACTCGGGGGGCAGAGGCAGGCGGATCTCTGTGAATTTGAAGCCAGCCTGGTCTTATAGAGCAAATTCTAGGACAGCCAGCACTGTTATACAGAGAAAGCCTGTCTTGAAAAACTAACAAATAAATAAACCAAAAAAAAAAAAGGTAAAATCAGCTTGAGAAAGACACCCAAGGTCAACTTCTGGCCTCTGAATGTGCCTGTGCACTACACCCCACACCCCATGCAGAAAAACACGTACAGCAGCCAAACCCATCCAGTGGGGTCAGACTGCCCACGAGGCACACGTACAGATGGGCTGACATCTCACTTTGTAACAGCAATGATAAATCCAGAGGGTTCTCCAGAGTATGGTGGAAAAGAAAAAATATGTATGAGGAAGAAAGCAACAGCCAGAAGGGAGGAATGAAGTACAGAGGAGGAAAGAATAATATGCGCAAAGAAAGGATGTGAGCGAACACCGTGAGCTCTGTTGACGACCGTGAGGCTGAACCTAAAGTGCAGCACCATGTGCCTGCTGCAGGTTAGCACAAGCATGCCTGAAGGAAGGAAGCTGTCAGAAGCACCATAAACCTTCAGCCTGGTTAACGCAAGATTGTGCTTTACATGTTAAGGGTAACCACAGAAAAGAACAGACAGTGCAGTTTTCCTTAGTGTGAGAGAGGACTCTACTAGGTTCTGTTGATTAAAACATCTGCAGGCATTCAGGATCCTTATATAAAGTGGGATAGTGTTTGCTTGTACTGCCCCATCCTGCCATATCAGTGATCCTCAGCCTTCCTGATGCTGCAGCCCTTCAATACAGTTCCTCATGTTGTGGAGACCCCAACCATAGAGTTATTTTCGTTTACTATTTCATAACTGTAATTTTGCTACTGTTATGAACCATAATATAAATATCTGTGTTTTTTGATGGTCTTGAGCGACCCCTGTGAAGGGGTCATTTGACCCTCAAAGGGTCACAATCCAGAGGTTGAGAACCCCTGTGCTATGTGCTTTAAACCATTTCTAGATAACTTGTAATACTGTATTAGTCTGTTTTCTGTTGTCACAAAATACTTGAGGTTGAGTAATGTAGAAGGGTTTATTTAACTTGCAGTTTTTTGTTCATTGGGAATTTCATTTTGGTTTTTTTTTTAATATTTACGTATTTATTATGTATACAGTATTCTGTCTGCTTGTATGCCTGCAAGCCAGAAGAGGGCACCAGATCTCATTATAGATGGTTGTGAGCCACCATGTGGTTGCTGGGAATTGAACTCAGTACCTTTGGAAGAGCAGGCAGTGCTCTTAATCACTGAGCCATCTCTCCAGCCCCGTTCATTGGAAATTTCATACATATATACAATAAATTTGATCTTACCAGCCCCGCACATCTTTCTAGCTTCCTGTCCTCTTTTCATAACCCAGCGTCCATTAGTGCTTCTCTTGAGCATGGCTGTAGGGCCACTTAACAGGGCCATTTTCCTGATTTCTATCCAGTGGGGTTTCCAGTTGCCCAAGAACCTCAGCTAGGGGTGGGACTTCAGGTCCTTGCTTAACGTCTTTGAGTTTTGAATGGCTTGATCTCATTCATAGTTTTTTGTTTGTTTTGGTTTTTTATTTTGTTTTGTTTTTTGAGACAAGTTTTCTGTGTCGTGGTTGTTCTCAAACTTGACTTTGAAGACCAAGATGGCGTCAAACCCACAGAGATCCATCTGCCTCTGCCTCCCAAGTGCTGGGATTAAAGGTGTGCACCACCACCACCTGGCTTCTTACTCAGTTTTTGAGATTGAACATTCAAAAGACATAGTGCTGGCTTTAGCAAATGCCCCTTGGCTGTGTTGCTTTTATTGTGGTTGATGGTATGGTAGAAATTAAGAACACAGGTGGTTTAGTTGTTGGGATTATCATATTATAATTTTAATTTTATTTTTAGATGAGAGTCTGCATTCATTGTCCATGTTGGTCTTGAACTCCTACCTCAAGAGTTCCTCCTGCCTCTGCCTCCTAAGTAGCAGGTTCTTGCTGTCATTCCAGGTTAATAGTTTAATTCTTACAAATACACTAAATAGGGTGGAAAGGTATGGAGAAAGTGACATGGGTCTGAAATCATTGTATGGATTGCAGTCAGCAGTAGACTGGATGAAATAGAAGAGTGGATTGGAGAATTGAAGGATGGGCCACGGGCATTTGAGCTAGAGCACCCTAAGTGAGATTATTAAAAAACCCGAATTTGGTAATACACAGGATAAGTAGGCAGACTATGGTTGTTATGGGCTAGAACCAGGGTGAAGGCAGAATAATAATTAAAAAGAAGGGGAAAGTGTAAAAATTATTGTAAAGCATTATTGCAAACATTATCATGATTATGATCGCAATAAAAATGACAGGCTTGGCAGGAGACTAGACATAGGAGCTGGAGATTGAAAATAGCTGAGGCTTGTAGCCTTTTATGTGACAAACTCAGAAGGGTGGTGCCTGGATGCTGTCTGAGTTTGGTAGTACTTCTGAGCAAAGGTACTGTTGCTTTTCTGATGGAAAAACTGTCTCTCATGGTAAAATGGGCATCTAACTGTGGGGTTCCATCCAGGGCTGGCTGCTCTGAGGTCTGTGTCTTTCCTGAATATAGCACATTGTTTCTGACTGGAAGAATGTAGAACTATGGGCAGAACTAAAAGCTATTTGGAAAATGAAGTCCTTGAATTGACTATGACCCAGGAAAGGCAGGGTGCAGAACAGCAAGGCAAGTATTGAGGGTGTAGCTTGTAGGAAGCTATGAGCATAGGTGACGCTTGACATCATGAAAGCAGATGGATTCATTAACAGATGATGCCGAGAGCCTCCAGAATCCTTTAAGTATGAGGTGGGAGGAAGACCGGATGTCCCCAAGACAGAAAAAGAACATGAGTCAAAAGATGTGGGTGGGATACTAAAAATGTCCTTCCATAGACTTAAGGGAAGAGACCAAGGAAGTGATCAGTGACACAATTCATTCATTAACTCTCAGTGGACACAGTGGTGACACAGCAAGGCTGAGCAGATGAGGGTCCTGCTCTCAGGGAGTAGGGTTTACTGTGGGAGGTGGGAAGAAGAAAAGAAAGAGTGGGGAGGGAGGGAAAAGAAAGGGGAGAGAAAGGAGAAAGAAGGAAAAATAGGTTAATTTCAGAAAGTGCCGGGCTAATAAGAAAGGGAGCTTTAAAGTGAGAGCATCAAGAAAATGGGCCTGAAGCATGAGAGTCAACGAGAAAAGCGGAACTTTCACAGAATAGCAAGGGTGAGGACGTCAGGTGGCACAGAGCTTGGTGTGGGTGAACTAAAAGGGAGCTGCATAGCTCAGTTTGAATGAGCTGGGGGACGGTGACCGTGAAATCAGTGCAGTGAGAAGCCCCGTAGGGTTCCTAAAGGAGGGAGAACCGACTAGTTGGCAGTGTATGGGAGCAGTGCAGGCAGGGATGGGGCAGTTGGCAGGCACTGGGGCCCATGGTGGGTGAGGATTAGGAAGATGCACAGTGCACTTGTACTGAGAACCACTGTTGTGTTAGCCTTTATTTCTAGGTGAGAGAGGAACAGAAGAGAGTTCATGGTTTCTCTTAAGTTGATGGTTAGGAGACAGAGTCCACACAATTGGTTGCTGATTGCTCCTTTGGCTCATGCTGGTGGATGAGGCAGAACTTAGTGGGTGAAATTCTTTAGAATCCACGTTGGCTTCCGTTTGAACATTTATCGCCATTGTCAACTCTGCTTGTGTGTTGGGCACGCTAGGAGTACTGCTGCCCAGATGCATGGAACCCAGGGTTCTCTTGCCTTTGTTTCCTCCATGCGGGATGAGAGGTCTGCCTGCACACCTGGCTCACAGCCTCCAGATGCTCCTCACCTGCCTCCTGTTTGTCCTGAGCTCCATTCTAGTGTAAACATCTCACCTAACCAGAGCTCTGTGCATCCTTTGGAAAGCTCTTGTATGCTGCCCACATTTTATAACATTGTGCTTTACACTCTCCAGCACATCAGCAAGCCACAACCGCCCGCGAGAAAATTCCCCATTGTCTTAGTGTTTGTCGGTAGTACCTGCTCACTCCAAAGAGCTCTGCTTAGCAGTGTGCGCTGTGACTGAGTCTGCAAGGGAAGCCTTTTCAGGAAGACTAATCAACAGCGCCTTCTGTAGTGAGCACTTTTCAAATAGTCTCTTTCTATTTTCTCTTTCAGCCAGGAAAGCAAGCTCTGGTGTCAACTATTACAAGAAACGGTATGTTGAAGCATAATGCTACTACATAAGGCAGAGAGAGGAAGAACACTGCCCAGTAAGGTGAGAAGGTTGCACTGGCCGCACGACCTGGATTCTGTCTTGTCTTCTCTTTATTTACTCATCGTTACAGCAGAAGCACAAACGTTTGAATAAAAGGATAACGTGGGTTCTTTAGAAATGTGGGTCATGAGTTGGGCACAGTGATGCACACCTTTAATTCCATCACTTGGGAGACAGAGGCAGGCTCTGTGAGTTTGAGGCTAGCCTGGTTTACAGAGTGAGTTTAAGGATAGCCAGGGCTACATAGAGACCCTGTCTTCAAAACAAAATGAAACAAAGAAATGAAGGTCTTACTGTGGGGTGTTTAACTGGATGTTATCTATTTGAGTGTGAAGATTTGTTTTCATTTTTATTTTTTGAGGCAGGGTATCACAATATAGCCCTGTCTGGCCTAAAACTCACCTGTAGACTAGGGTAGTTTCAAGCTCAGCTAGATCTGCCTGCCTCTGCCTCATGAATTCTGGTATTAAAGGTGTGTGCTACCACACCCCACCCTAAGGATTTATGTGTGTTTTAAATCATGTGTTTGTGTGTGGATTTGTGCAAATAAGTATGGGTGCTTGTGGGGGCCAAAGGCTTTGCAGCCCCTGGAGCTGGAGTTGCAGGTGGTTGTGGGCCACCCCATGTGAGTGCTGGAAACCAGGCTTGGATCCTAGCAAGAGCTGTAAGCAATCTTAACTGCTGAACTATTGTTTCGGCCCCTGTTTATCAAGTTAAAATATCCAAAGTATTTCAAGGATGGTTTTTTGTTTTCCTTTTTTTCACTCTGACCACTGTTCTCCATAACCTTAGCAGAATTATCATCAGCTTTTTGTTTTTACCTGTTCGTAGACAAACCTTATCAGACTTTAAGAGCTGCACATCTGGAGCAAAGGTGGAAGCTGGGAGTGTGAGCCCCTGTGAGACGTATAGACGCACTCTTGCAGTTGGTGTGTGTTTTCCCATCTCCCTTCCCCTGATGGGGACTGAATCCACAAATCTGACAAGACAGACAAGTGCTCTGCGGCTGTTTCCATCTTGTCTCTTGGACTCTGTAAAGTTTGCTTAGGGCAAGGGTCATTACGCGTGCTGGGCAGTTCTTGACCTATGTTAGGTATGTCAAGAGTAGCCACACACTTTTCTTTTTTGAGGCAGGGTCTTCCTGTGCAGCACAGGCTGGCCTTGAACTCAAGACTCTCCTGCCTCAGCTTCCTGAGCACTACCTAGAATGGCTGTGCCACCCTCCCTGTCTGTGAGTGTGTTTTTGTGTGTGTGAAGAAGTGAATGAATGAAATGGAGTATGTTTTGGCGTAGAGCAGTATGACTTGACTTGTAGCTATGTCAGTTTGAAGAGAGCCTCTCTATGTTGGTCTTGGAGAGTTTGCTGAGGGCACTGGGGGTGCTGTGTAGAATGCGTGAGTCTCAGTACTCATGTCCTCTACTTATTTTCTTAGCACGGTAATTCCTCGGCATCTGCACGCACTTATCTCCATTTCCAAGTTTAGGTCACTGAGTGTGAGTGCTGACGGCAGGTCCTTCCCTAAAGGGCAAAGGACGATGCCTCTCATTTCTAAGTACACTGCTCTCTCTGAAAGACCGAGTTACTGCTTCTATTTTAAGAAGGAGTGCCTGATGTCTGCTAATGGAAGATAAATAGAGGCAAACTGGAGGATACCTTTCATCTATTCCTGGGTGAAGTTCAAAAGAGCTCTCTTAACTCTTTTCAACTCTAAATTTAACAAACTGAGCTTCTCAAGAGTTGTTTTTGCTGAGCAGCTCACAGGGAGACTTTCATGTCAGGAGAGGACCAGCGCCAGATGGATGCTGCTTCCCTCGTCTCACGGGGTGCCCAGGTCTCGGGTAGGAACCACTGAGCGGGGCTGGCGTGTGGGCAGGTGATGGAGCTTTGAACATAATCTTTTCAAGACTGACAAGATTCTTCTTCTTTTGCAGGCCTGATTGTCGGTAATGACGTGGAGGGCGGGGCTGGCATCTCAAGCTGCCAGCTGTTTTTACCCAGTCACTGTTTAGCTTGAATAGAAGCGATGCATACTGGCTGGTCAACAAGGCCAAGGAACAAAAGCTATGGCAGCTAAAACGGTCCCTCCAAGCCCAGGGCCTTTTCCCTGGATTTTAACACCATGGATCTCTTCCTTTTTGTCCCATCAGCAATGTGGTACCTTCTTCTATTTGAGGACAACAGCCAATACTTAGGATCTGCCTGACTAGGGTTAGAGACCTTCCCAATCACAGCTGAGGAAAATGAAATTTCCATTTTATTTGGTGCCGTGTGCGGGGCGCACACAGACTCTCCTAGAAACTTGTGTGTGAAGAAGAGGTTGAGTTTTGTCAAACACATTTACGGTTATGGCGAGTGATCCGACGTGATCAGAGTGGGCAAGAGCCACAGAGAACTCATGACAGGCTATACCATGTTGCGGAATGGGGGAGTCGGGAACGGTGGTCAGACCTGTATGCTGCGCTGGTCCAACCGCATCCGGCTGACGTGGCTGAGTTTCACACTCTTCATCATCCTGGTCTTCTTCCCCCTCATCGCTCACTATTACCTCACCACTCTGGATGAGGCAGATGAAGCCGGCAAACGCATCTTCGGTCCTCGGGCTGGCAACGAACTCTGTGAGGTAAAGCATGTCCTAGATCTTTGTCGGATTCGTGAGTCCGTGAGTGAAGAGCTTCTGCAGCTCGAAGCCAAGCGGCAGGAGCTCAACAGTGAAATCGCCAAACTCAATCTCAAGATTGAAGCCTGTAAGAAGAGCATAGAGAACGCCAAGCAAGACCTCCTGCAGCTCAAGAACGTCATTAGCCAGACAGAGCACTCCTACAAGGAGCTGATGGCCCAGAACCAGCCCAAACTGTCCCTGCCCATCCGACTGCTCCCTGAGAAGGATGATGCTGGCCTCCCGCCCCCCAAGGTCACTCGGGGTTGCCGGCTGCACAACTGCTTTGATTACTCTCGCTGTCCTCTGACCTCTGGCTTTCCCGTCTATGTCTACGACAGTGACCAGTTTGCCTTTGGGAGCTACCTGGACCCTTTGGTCAAGCAGGCTTTTCAGGCTACGGCGAGAGCTAATGTTTATGTTACAGAAAACGCAGCCATTGCCTGCCTATATGTGGTGTTAGTGGGAGAAATGCAGGAGCCTGCTGTGCTGCGGCCCGCTGACCTTGAGAAGCAGTTGTATTCTCTGCCACACTGGAGGACAGATGGGCACAACCATGTCATCATCAACCTGTCCCGGAAGTCGGACACACAGAATTTACTGTACAATGTCAGTACAGGCCGGGCCATGGTGGCCCAGTCCACATTCTATGCCACCCAGTACAGGCCTGGCTTCGATTTGGTAGTGTCACCACTTGTCCATGCCATGTCTGAACCCAACTTCATGGAGATCCCACCGCAGGTGCCAGTTAAGCGGAAATATCTCTTTACTTTCCAGGGTGAGAAGATTGAGTCCCTGAGATCTAGCCTTCAGGAGGCCCGTTCCTTTGAGGAAGAAATGGAGGGTGACCCTCCAGCCGACTATGATGATCGGATCATTGCCACCCTGAAGGCCGTACAAGACAGCAAGTTAGATCAGGTGCTGGTAGAATTCACCTGCAAAAACCAGCCGAGGCCCAGTCTGCCTACTGAGTGGGCGCTCTGTGGGGAGCGGGAAGACCGCCTAGAGTTGCTGAAGCTCTCAACCTTTGCCCTCATCATCACCCCTGGGGACCCATACTTGGTTATTTCATCTGGGTGTGCCACACGGCTCTTTGAAGCCTTGGAAGCGGGAGCTGTGCCTGTTGTACTAGGGGAGCAGGTACAGCTCCCATACCATGACATGCTGGAGTGGAACGAGGCCGCCCTGGTGGTGCCCAAGCCGCGCGTTACAGAGGTTCACTTCCTGTTACGGAGTCTTTCAGACAGTGATCTGTTGGCTATGAGGCGGCAAGGCCGCTTTCTCTGGGAGACTTACTTCTCCACTGCTGACAGTATTTTTAATACCGTGCTGGCCATGATTAGGACTCGCATCCAGATCCCAGCTGCTCCCATCCGGGAAGAGGTAGCAGCTGAGATCCCCCATCGTTCAGGAAAAGCAGCAGGAACTGACCCCAACATGGCTGACAATGGGGACCTGGACCTGGGGCCAGTAGAGACAGAACCGCCCTATGCCTCACCTAAATACCTCCGCAACTTTACTCTGACTGTCACAGACTGTTACCGTAGCTGGAACTCTGCTCCAGGGCCTTTCCACCTTTTCCCACACACACCCTTTGACCCTGTGCTGCCCTCTGAGGCCAAATTCCTGGGCTCAGGGACTGGATTTCGGCCCATTGGCGGTGGGGCTGGGGGCTCTGGCAAGGAGTTCCAGGCAGCACTTGGAGGCAATGTCCAGCGGGAGCAGTTCACAGTTGTGATGCTGACCTACGAGCGGGAGGAAGTGCTCATGAACTCGCTGGAGAGACTCAACGGCCTCCCCTACCTGAACAAGGTAGTGGTGGTGTGGAACTCTCCCAAGCTGCCCTCGGAGGACCTTTTGTGGCCAGACATTGGTGTCCCCATCATGGTAATAGAAATGGGCAGTATGTTTTACTGCGCGGAATTGTACCGCACTCTTAATGCCTCTTCTAGCTTTTATTACTTTTGCTCCCTCACTGGTAGCAGAGGTGAATGTACATATAAGTGTGTGTGTGTGTGTGTGCGCGCGTGCGTGTGTGCGTGTGTGCATGTGTGTGTGCACGTGTGTGTGTGTGTGTGCGCATGTGCACACACTCCTGGTGCTGGGGATTGAGCCCAGGGCCTTTTACATGCTGGTATAGCACATTTATCTATTTATTTATAAAGCCCTCCAGGTTCCTTTCCCTGTGAAGTTTCTGCTTGCTGCCTTCTAGGCTTTGCTGGTTCCTTTACTGCCCTGCATATCTTAAGTCTCCCTGGAGATTCCACAATAGGAACTGAAGCTGGAGCCACGAAGGTTCACAAAGCTCCCTCGGTTATTCTTCGGGCATCTTCTATACTGATGACTTAGAGAACCCTGTCTCAGGGCATTTAGTAGGCACTGCGTGTAGTCTCTCCATCTCCCTTCTCTAGCTCTCGCCAAGACTGGTGCTTGGTAACAGGAACTGTGCTTAAGCATGTTTGAGTCCAGAAGTTTCCATTTCAGTCGCTCCCAAAGGACTAGGAAAATGACACAGGTCTTCTCCGGGGTACAGTGGAAGTCTCTGGAAGGCTGGCATTGGGGCTTTTGATATTTGAGAGTTGAAGATTTTGAGCCTTCTTTTCCTGAGTATTTTGCAGGCTGTACTAATGTTCTGTGTCTGAGTCAGGGTCCAGGGAACACATTAGCTGAGTATGTAGAGTGTGGTTTCTTAGCCAGCTGGGAGAGAGAGGCACTCCATTGCTCTTAAGACCACCAGGCACTTAGCTGCATTGTGAGTACTTTCTAGAAAAAAAGGAACAAAGAAGGTCTGGTGGGCTATGTATTGCTAGATGCTTGCTTGAGAAAATTCAGAGGTTTTTTTTTTTTTTTTTTTTTTTGGATGATTCGTCTACAAAAGAGTTCTGGGTCTAGTCCACTTTTTAAAAGTTTGTTGTTAGTAAAGTCATTCTTTTAAGAGGTTTCTTTTTATTTTTTCTTTTTTCCCCCAACATGGTCTCACTATATAGTTTGCTCTGGCTGGCCTGGAACTCACTATGTAGACCAGGATGGCCTTGAGCTCACAGAGATCCACTGCTTCAGCCTCCTGAGTGCTGGGACTGAAGGCGTGTACTAGCATGCCCGGCTACCTTTGCAGTGTTTTCTGAGCAGCAGTAGCATGGTGTGTGTGTGTGTTTTGTGTATGTTCTGTATGGGGAGTTCTCTGAGAGACTTCCCCAGTTAGTCTACATCCTTTTGGGTCTTCAGTTACAGGTCGTGGTGCTTGGAATGAGAATGATCCCCGTAGGTGCACCTGTTTGCATGCTTAGTCCCCCAGTTGACAAACTGTTTGGGAAGGATTAGGAGTGAAGCCTTGTTGGAGAAGGTGCATCACGGGTTGGACTTGGAGGTTTCAAAGCCCACACCGGGCCCTGTGTCTTGCTTTCTGCCTGCAGATCAGTATATAGCTTCCAACTACCGCTCCGGCACCATGCCTGCCACCCTGCTCCCCACCATGGCGATAATGGACTTAACCCTATGGAACTTTAAGCAAGTTCCAAGTTCAATTCTTTCTCTTTAAACAGTTGCTTTGGTCATAGTGTCTTTTTACAGCAGTAGAGCAGTGACCGGGACCCGTGTTGTTGAGTTGTTTTCAAGTGTGCTGTTTTATGAGAGACAGATTTCCTCATACGGTGCATGGCAGAGCAGCCTTGGCTTCCTACTTCCAGTAAGTGATGACTGAAATCCACCAGAGAACTTGCCCAGAGCTAATCCTTTCTTTAATCTGGTGGGAAATGAGTAGTCCCCTGTGATTTCTGGGCAGCCCATTGCAGTAATACGATACTTAGCTAGAAATGCCAGAAATTCTCCAAATGGGCCGTTTTAATGTACTTTTCTGTAGTAGCATGCAGTCTTTTCTAGTTATTTTTAAAAGCAAAGAGTTTCTCTCTCTCTCTCTCTCTCTCTCTCTCTCTCTCTCTCTCTTTCTTGCCTACATTTATTTTATGTGCATTGGTGTTCTGCCTGCACGTATGTGTGAGGATGTCAGATCTTGGAGTCACAGACAGTTGTGAACTGCCATGTGGGTGCTGGGAATTGAACTCGGGTCCTCTGGAAGAGCAGCCAGTGCACCGAGTCATCATTCCAGCCCCCAGGAAAGAGTTTCAAGTTAGAGAATTCCAGTCTAGTTGGCTAAACATTTTGACTGTGCTTTCTGCTTAGGGAATCAGGTATTTAGAGAAGCAGTTGAAATTGCTGACCCTCTTGGTGGAGGCAGGTGTCAGGGCCAGCAAGGGCTCTGTCTATAATGCTTCTCAAAGTAGGTTTTTCACCTTGATGTCCAAAGGTGTCAGGATTTCCAGCTATATTAATGCATAGCTTTTCTTTTGTACCAAGCTCAAATTTCCTGGAAAGGCATAAGATTGCTTATGAGTAAATAATATAAATATATAATGTATAACATTAAAGCTGTAAAATAACTATGTGTAAAGCATGTAGCAAGCTAGGCGAGGTTGTGTTACTTTCAAGATGCAGTGACTTGAGCAGCATTGATGGTTGGAAAGCAGAGGCTTGCTGTGAGGGCTGGAGCTTGCCATTTGTAACCAGGCTGGTCCTGAGTTTATGTCCCTCCTACCTCACTCTTCTGCATACTGGGATAGATGTGCATACCAGCCCAGCTCGCTAACTGTCTCAGCATCTTCTCGGTGCTGAGTGGTCTTTGTGTGCCTTGTCTCCCTGGAGACTAACCCTCTAGTTTGTGCCGTTTTACTAGTGCTTTCACAGGGCTCGCCAGCACTGCTTTAAAAGGTTCAAACAGACTTGTCTCAGAAGTTAAAACACGGGCTGTTTTGTGCTGCATGAGCCTCATAGTTAAAGTTATGAATGAAAAGCAGCTGTTACTCTTAGCTCCCGCCCCTTGTTTTTCTTCCTTTTGGCTCCTCCCATTTGTTCAGTGAGTGAGCAAGCCAGTGGGCCTCAAGTTCTTTGATGTTGGTGCTCACATGTTACAGACATGGTGGGTGCAGCTTCCCAGGCCTCATGCTCTTCATTCCTGAGCTCTGCGGTTTGCTCTGAGTTAGAGGAAGCAGCTGCTCTTCCCATCCCTCCTGTGTGTGATGGCCTGAGATGAGGCTGGCTACAGAAACGCTGTGCGTGTGACATTTAGAGGCTGAGGCCGTCAGGCTGGGCTGAGCCACTGTAATCTTAGTGATGTAAAGGACAACCTGTCAGGAGCAGTGGCAGGTTCTAGGTTAGTACTGCCATCTTGGCGCACCGCACTGTGTTGAGAAGAAAGGTGTGACAGAGTCAAGACTTCTATGAAGGATGGTAACAGATGGCCGGCTGCCCTGGAGTGTGCTCTGTGAACAGGCAAATGGCACGGAGAGTTGTCCAACTTGATTGATGTAGGTCAGTAGATTTCTTTTCCTCCTTCTTTGGAAAGCAAGGTTAGAAGTCAAATGTGGTGGCGCCTACAAGTAATCCCCGCAGTCCAGCGGTGGAGGCAGGAGGACTGTAAGTTAAGGGCCAGCCTGAACTGTCTGAACAAACATAGCGAGAAAAATAAAACAGAACAAATACTAGGAGGTCTCCTAATTTGTCTCATTATCATTCTTTAGGATTATTATGTTGAGTATTCGATCTGTAAATTTGACAAGATTATTGCCATATTCTAGAAACTGCAGGGCTGGCTTGTTTCTGTTCCCCTTTCATTCATCCACATGTTTATATGACGTGTGTCAGACATTTCTGTGCTGGCACTACATGCTATTCCTTCTGCTCAGCATTGGCCTCATAATTAAAGCAGTACTTCGGAGTTACCGAACTGTAAACACTAAGTCCGCAATATACCTTCCTGGCACAACATGAAGAAACAGCCAGTTTTGGGGGGTCAGGGTGGAGGATTCCTGTTGTAATTTGAAACCAAACAACAAAAATGGGAATGTTGCTAAGTTCTTCTAGTTGGCTTGTTGCTCTTACTTTGGTTATGATTTTCTCAAACTCTGAGAGGCCAGTGCTGGTCTTGTGCACTGAGTCTGTCAGGATTCTGTTGCCCAAACTGACAATGGTTAGTTGCTGAGCATCAGTCTAGTGATTAAGTACTATAGCTTTGAAGCCAGCACCTGTTTTTCTTTTGAGGCAGGGTCTCACATAGGCCAGGCTGGCCTGGGACTTACTATGTAGCTTTGAACTTACAGTCCTCTTGCTCCCGCCTCCAATGTTCTGGGGTTGAAGGTGAAACCTCCCCTTCAACTTATGAATCAGAAATTTCCCTTTTTTTCACTTCTTGGCACACATCTCAAGGGCAGACTTCAGTGAACTTGTGCGCAAACCTGCTTGTGAATCTGGGCTAGATCTTGTCTGCTGTTAGATTCTCAGCTTTGTGGTCCGTCCTGCTCAGGTCTTGTCTGCTGTTAGATTCTCAGCTTTGTGGTCTGCCCTGCGCAGGTCTTTTAAAGAATAAGAAGGGAGTTAGGTGTGGTCGCACACACCTTTGATCCCAGCATTTGGGAGGTGAGGTGGGCGAAGCTCTGTGAGTTTGAGGCCAGCCCAGTCTACATAGTGAGTCCCAGGATAACCAGGACTACAGTAGAGAGACTCTATCTTAGGTAGGGTGGGGAAGGGAGAACAAAGAAGCCCCCTGTGAACTGCAGTTTGCAAATGAATCCTTCTGTCTGTGCTCCGGGCCCCAGATTATCCCATCACTTCATTTATGGACTCAGAGTGCGGCTGTTTGCCTGGTGATTGACTTCAGGTTCTGCAGACAACTCAGAGTTGTCGTGATTCAACTGAGCAATCGCCAGGCTCACGCTGTCAGAGGTTGAGTGGAATTGCTCCTCTGCTTAGAAATCTCCACAGCCATGCTGCTTTCTTTGCACCTGCACAGAGCCATCTCCTGGAGCTCTTTGGGAAATGCAGCCTTGGCTGGGGACTTGGAGGTCCTAGTTCCAATAATCCTGGCAACGTCCTTGCTTTGAGTCATATCAAGTGCTCGGACGCTGTAGATAATCCTGCTGGAAATCAATTCACAGAACTGATAGTCTTAAGCAGAAGCTTGAGGGATGGAATTTCTCTGTGTGTTTCTTCTGGGGCTGAGGAGGGGCTGTGCTCTGCAGGACTGGCTGAAGTTAGCTGTGAGTGGGTGCAGAGTATGTTAGGAAAGCAAGTGAATGATGGGGGAGTTTGGGTGACCGGTCACCTGTTCCATCCTCTCAGATGGTCACATGATCTTCCCTGATAATAACATCTCTGAAATTGGGAGCATCTTAACATGGATGGGATTACTAAACTTGCCTTTGGCGCCTGCCACTTCTGGCCATCTCCTGCTCCCTGGGGAACAAAGGCTGCTGAGATATAAGGTGTTTGTGGCTTCCCTCCTGGCTGTGTGTGTGGATCCAATCCAGGACTTCACACTCTAGGCGAGTCTTTTACCACTGAGCAGTACCCGTATGTGTTGTGTTCTCTCTCCGTCTCTGTGTAGTTTGGTCTCTTTTGTCTTTCTTTAACCCAGTTTGACAGTCTCTTCCTGTTAAATGGCCATTCTGGTTCCTGACCCAGAACTTGGCCTCTTTGTTCTGTTTCTACTGAATTTGAGCTTAGGAGACCCCTGACTATAAACCAGGGCTGCCTTTTTGTTTTCGTTTTTGTTTTTAACTGGCTAAATAAGCTCAGGGCAGGGCGGATTTTCGAGTCTGTTGCTGGGCGCTGACATCTGGAGTAGGGTAGTTGAGATCCTTCTTTGTTGATGGGGCTGGAGTGCCTGTGGAGCTGCAGCACTCCAACTAAGCTGTCTCTTCACCTACATTTGTAATTGATGTCATTTTCTGTGATGGAGCAGGAATTAATGATAAATTTTCCATGGGAGCTTTGGTTTGAAGACATTTGCAGCAGTTTAGCAGGCAAGAGACTGGGAAAGTGAAGAGCAGGGTCTTCAACCAAGTCCAGCTCAGACCATCTCTAAAATTGTGCAGATGTGCAAAGCAGTGCCGTCTCCAGAACTCACAGCAGTACTCGCACAGAAATATCTTAGACTCTCCCCTCAGATAATGGTCCACCAATGGTGGAGCTGGGAGTGAGTCAGAGAGATGTCACAGTTGGCGCTGTGATAGCTCCCTTGTTTATAGCGCTGCAGTAGCTACTTTTCTGTTGCTGTCATAAAGCAGCATGGCCACAGCAGCTTACAGAATGAGAGGTTTCTTTGGGCTTACAGTTCCAGAGGGACAAGAGTCTGTGTCGTGGGCAGGGAAGCGAGACAGGAGCAGGCATGGCAGTTGGGGAGAAGCTGAGCAAACACATACTGGTCCATAGCAGGGAGCAGAGAATAAACTGAAAATAACCCAAGTCTAACCTTTTTTTGTGTGTGGTTTCTCAAGACAGGGTTTTTTTCTGTGTAACAGCCTTGGCTGCCCTGGAACCTGCTTTTGTAGATCAGGCTGGCCTCGAACTCCCAGAGATCCACCTGCCTCTGCCTCCTGAGTGTTGGGATTAAAGGCGTGCACCTCCATGCCCATTAAGTCTAAACTCTTAAAGCACGTGCCAGTGACACACTTCCTCTAGCCAAGCATACCTCCTGAACTTTTCAAACAGCTACCAATTGGACCTATGGAGACATCTTATTCAATCCACAAGTTTCTTAGCTATTTGTCCAGCTAATGAGGAAGCATCATTTTACCCTGAGGAAGCGGAGAGGATCTAACAGGGACCCAGAAAGCTGGAATGGTCATTTCCCTTCCATTGCCATCTGTCCTGCACTGAGGATAACCTCCTCCTGACACCAAGTATCAAGTGTATCCCAGGTCTAGAAGTCTACATACCCGTATTCTCACCTAAATCTCCTGGCTGGAACATCTGTCCTCTACCCTTCTACCAAAATGTTGCTCCCTAGGAAGACACAGCACAGATACCACCCTGGTCATCAGAACAAATCAGCCCTGTGCACATGCAGCTTGCCAGGAAAGGAAAAGCTTTCGTATGCATAGTGAGCACTGTAGATGGTGTATGTCAGCACTGTGGCTGGGCTGCGCAAAGGTGAACTAAGAAACACTGTTCTCCAAAGCTTTGTCCCCCAAAGGCTTTCAGATTGAGTGGTGGTGGGAGGGGCATGGCCAGAAATGAGATAAACTCAAAAGTATTTCTAAGTGCCATTTTAAACTTAGTGAGCAGTTGGGTGGGTCTGAGCTGGGACCTGGACCCAGCTGTGCTCTGCCACTTTGTGTTCTCATGGGAAACATGCTTACTGTGTTCATTGTATAAGATACTCCTCAGTGTTTGTTTCATGAGAAGGTCAGTTTTCAGTGACTGGTGGTTAGTGTGAGGCCCTCTTATATGTCCTGAATGGGAGGCAGCTTCATTGAGATGCACACGCTAGATGTCACAAGCAAGTGGCAGGCCACCAGGCCAGTTGTTGGTAAGATTTGGACTAAAGTCACTTTGAAAATTCTTTGATGTATCATTGATTTCTTGTGTTTTCCTCCTTCATTTTCAGGTTGTCCGTACCGAGAAGAACAGTTTGAACAATCGATTCTTGCCCTGGAATGAGATTGAGACAGAGGCCATACTGTCTATTGACGATGACGCTCACCTCCGCCATGATGAAATCATGTTTGGGTTTCGGTGAGGGACAGATTTTCAAACACTTCAGTGTGAAAGTGAGAAAAACCAATTTGAACTTGACAGCTGACAGAGAGGAGAAGCACTATGAGGCTGTCAGGGCATCGTAGGACGGGCTGGTCCCAGGTCTCAGGTTTGGCTGACTCTTGCTTGTCCTCTTCAAGGCTGCTCTCGTCTCTGTGGGCTCTTCCTCTGGGGCCAGGGAGATGGGAGTCTCTAATTAGCTGGGCCAGGCTTCCTTGCCTCTCCTGGACCTGCCGGTCTGTCATCCTTAAACCCAGTCTCTGTGGCTGAGAATAGAGGTGAGGAAATTGGGTTTGTGTTGTAGGAGTGGGAACCAACTTTTAGATGGTGGGAGGAACAAAGGACAGTTTGGTGAGGAATGGGGCAGGGCCAGAATACCAGCCCCCAAGATGTAAGTGGGGTGTGGAGAACAAAGGTCCAACAGGAAAAGAGGAGTGGGAGAAGGAGGTGGTAGCAGTAGTAGTGATGGTGACACCAACATTGTCCATGCTGTGTGCTGGAGACTGAGAACCTTGGCTTCTCTCACTGATGCCCCTTGAATTAGTTAATTTTTGCTATGACAAAATAATCTGATAGAAGCATCCCAGGGGAAGATTGATTTGACCCGGGGTTTGGAAGCATCCTGTCGATGGGTGCCTGGCTCCATGCACATGGACATGACAGCATGGCAGGGAGAGAGTGTGGAGAGGAGACTCTGTCCTGACAGATGGGAAGCAGAGAAATGGATGAGTATGGAAAGGGATCAGGACAGGGTGTCCCCCCAAAGACATGCCCCCAGTAAGCTTGCCTTTCTAACTAGGATTCCACCATCTCCCAATAAAGCCATCACATTATAAATCCATCAAGGGATGAGTCCCTTTATAAGATCAGAGCAGTCACAGACACAGCCCAGGCTGTGTCTAATCAAATTAATGAACAGGTAAGCCAGCACAACCCTAGGGCCCGATGGTAGGAGTCATAGTTTATATATGTGATCTACAGCAGTGAATTGAGATACCAGAGAACAAAGCTGTAGGAAGTGGCAGCCAGCTGGTGGATTGCAGGCTTGTTTAGCTCTCTCTTCTGTGCTGCTGCACTCTCGAATTCACTGTGCCCGTGCTCTGGGGGCTTAGGTGGCCTAGTAAGGCATACTGCCTGTAAGAGACTGAAGTGGGCTGGGGGTTCTGAGTGGGTCATCACTGGTGTGTGGGCTCAGGTCTGTGTGTGAAACCTCCACAGTGAGGTCAGTAAAACACCTCACTGAGCACTTAGAACTTTTTCAAGAAGTTGGCATTTACTGTGTCACCCGGGGTCATTGTGGAAAATGTATTATTAATTCCTGTTCCATCACAGAGAACAATGTCAATTACAAACGTATGTGAATTATGGATTAGTTGGAGTGCTGCTTTAGATTTGCTGTAGTGCTAACACCCAAGGTGAACATTTTGCTTGAAATCAAGTTTTTGGTGGCATTTATTGGACATAATTTATGTACAGTCCCATTCACACATCCAGGTGCAGAGCTGGGTAGATTTTTATATGGTCATCAAGAGTCCATTTTAGAAAACATTATCACCAAAAGAAACCGGATCCATCAGCCACCCTCTCATCCTGCAGCCCCGTTAAGTCCTAGGCAACCACTAAACTTCACGTCTCTGTAGATTTTCCTATTGTGGGCATAAGTGGCCTCCTGTGGCTGGCTTTCTCCTTTCTACCTTGCGTTTCCTAGGGCCGTCTGTCTCATAGCGTGCAGCAGTGCTTCATTCCTGTTGTATGGGTGCCATATGTTCTTTCCTCGTTTAAAGACAAGGTCTCAGGATGGCTAGAGAGATGGCTCAATGGTTAAGATCATTGGCTGCCCTTCTAGAGGACCTGGGTTCAACTCCTAGCACCCCCATGGCAGCTTACAACTGTCTTTTGCTCCAGTTTCAGGGGATCTGACACTCCCAAACAGACATACATGCAGGTACTAAAACAATGCACATAAAACAAATAATTTTAAAAAGGGGGGGTTTCCCCTCACTGTGTAGCTCTGGTTGGCCTGAAACTTGCAATGTCGATCTGACTGGTCTTGAACTCCGCGATCTGCCTGCCTCTGCCTTCTGATTGCAGGGATTAAAGGTGCACACCACCAGGCCTATGTTGTCTTTCTTAATTGTACTAATGGACATTTGGGTCCTTACTACTTGGCGAAGCCCGGTTGGTATACTGTGCCCGTGCATGTCTGGACTGGAACATTTCTCTTGGGCACATACCTAGCTGTGGGGCGACTGGGCCAGAGGGTGGATGTTTTGAGGTCCTGCTAAACTGCTTTGCAAAGTAGCCACACCACTTTCCATGCCAGCGGTTAGTAAGCATGCCACTTTACCACTATCCTTGTCAGTGCATACACTTACAGATTTTTATTTTATAGCTATCCTAAGTGGGTGTGAAGCGGTGTGGTTCAAGATAGATTTGTGTGTGTGCAATGTATATACACATGTGGAGGCCAGAAGTCAGCTTTGACTTTATGGACTGAGCCATCTCCCCAGTTCCCCCCCCTTTTTTTTTTGTTTTGTTTGTTTTCTCTAATGACTGTGATGTTGAGCGTCTTTTCATGTGTTTATGAATTAGTTGACTGTCTCTATGCCTTTGGTGGAAAAATGTTGATTCAGATATTTTGCTTGTTTTGTTTGGATTATGTGTTAGGGTTCTCCAAAGTAACCTAAAATATAGAATGAATTCCTATATAGCGAGAAAAGGGATTTATCAGAATGACTTAAAGGCTGTGGTCCAACTAGTCCAACAATGGCTGCCATCAACAGAAGGTCCAGGAATCCACTAGTTCAGTCACAGTTCAGAATACACTGGGATCCCAGGCAAGTAGGCTCTGATGCCAGGGAAGGAGTGAACTTGCTTTGGCAGAGAGAGCAAGTGGTCAGAGAGCAAAGCTTTCTTCTTCCATGTCTCCGTATAGGCTTCCAGCAGAAGGTGTGGTCCAGATTAGAGGTGTGTCTTCCTGTCTCAGGTTCAGATAAGGAGTGGATTTTCCCACTTCAAATTAATCAAAAATCCCTCACAGGTATGCCCCTCTAGTTTTGGATTTTAGTTAATTCCAGATGTAATCAAGTTGACAACCAAGAATGGCCACTGCAGATTGTTTCTCTATTGCTGCCTTCTCTGAGTTCTTTATTCTAGGCAGAAGCATATGTATGTTCCACTGTTTCTCTATTGCTGCCTTCTCTCAGAGTTCTTTATTCTAGGCAGAAGCATATGTATGTTCCACTGTTTCTCTATTGCTGCCTTCTCTGAGTTCTTTATTCTAGGCAGAAGCATATATGTGTTCCACTGTTTCTCTATTGCTGCCTTCTCTGAGTTCTTTATTCTAGGCAGAAGCATATATGTGTTCCACTGTTTCTCTATTGCTGCCTTCTCAGAGTTCTTTATTCTAGGCAGAAGCATATATGTGTTCCACTGTTTCTCTATTGCTGCCTTCTCTGAGTTCTTTATTCTAGGCAGAAGCATATATGTGTTCCACTGTTTCTCTATTGCTGCCTTCTCTGAGTTCTTTATTCTAGGCAGAAGCATATGTGTGTTCCACTGTTTCTCTATTGCTGCCTTCTCAGAGTTCTTTATTCTAGGCAGAAGCATATGTGTTCCACTGTTTCTCTATTGCTGCCTTCTCAGAGTTCTTTATTCTAGGCAGAAGCATATGTGTGTTCCACTGTTTCTCTATTGCTGCCTT
>PVIU01026882.1:0-21314 GCA_004026605.1 Ondatra zibethicus | reverse complement strand
GGTGGCTCAAAACCATCTGTAACTCCAGTTCCAAGGATCTAATGCCCTTCTTGTGATTTCTACAGGCACCAGGCATGCACATGGTATGCATACATGCATGCAAAACAGTCACAAATAAAATAAAATAAATAAATCTAAAAATAAAATAAATCAATGTCTTGCTGTTTTAAACTTGTGGGTTTTATGGTATAAGAATTATGTCTCTATGAAGCTGCTGGAAAAATTCTTTTACTGGTCCATTATAGCTCATAGCCTATAAATCCCAAATGCTCATCACTAGCTGGAAGACATTGACATGGTATAGCTACTTTCCACCCTCTCCGCAAGCCTCATCTTAAACCACTTTTCCCCCAATGTTTCTTGTTCTAGATATGAGCAGCTTTGCTCATCCACACTTCAACAGTGATGTTCTGCCTCACCACAGGCCTAGAAACAGTAAACCAGCTGGCCATAAACTTAATCTCTGAAGTCATGAACAAAATAAACCTTCCTCCTATTAAAGAATTTCTCTCAGATGTTTGTCACAGTGTCCAAAACTATCTCATGCAATTTTTTTTTTTTTTTTTTTTTTTAGTAATTTTGTATGTGAAGTCAGGTATGGTAGCATATGCCATCCTAGACTGAAGGAGGCTGAGGCAGGAGGGCTGACAAGTTCAAGGCAAACCTGGGCTATATAGTAAATATTAGGCCTGCCAGGAGGACTTGGTCTCCAAGAAACAAACCAAAACCAATTTTGAGTATGTGTGGAATTTGGAACACTTTCTATTTTCAGATTAATGATGTGCAATTATATATATCACAAATATAATTATTGCTAGCACTTGCAATTTTTATCAGCACATATGTTTCCTGTAGGCTCATATCAGATTTGTCTAGTTCACCTATGTACTACTTGGGCTTAATGTGATTCCTGGTAACAACAGCAATCAAGATTGTGAAAAGAGTGAAAGTTAGTATAAGACAAGTGACTAACAGCTCTTTACTAGTGCAACTCTATTTCCCTCAGGCTGTTCATTATGTGTGTGACTGTTCTGCCTGAATGTAGGTAAGTGTGCAATGCATATGCTATGCCTGGTGCCTGTGGAAGTCAGAAGATGGCCACAGATCTCCTGGGCCTGGAGTTACAATGATTGGAAGTTACCATGTGAATGCTAAGAATAGAACCTGCATCCTCTGTGAGAGCAACAAGAGCTGAGCCGCCTCTCCAGCCCCACTTCATGCCCTTCTTAAAGGCAGTAAAATGCATCTTGATTCAGCATACTTACAGTTCACTAATATCTCAGCTTAGTCCTTTTAATTCTTTTGTTTGGTTCTTTATTTGTTTTATGTAGACAGGGTGTCACTGTGTATCCCCGCTGGCACGAAACTCACAGAGGTCTACCTGCTTTTTGCCTCCTGAGTGCTGGGATTAAAGGTGTGCACCACTCATGCCCAGTTAGTCCTTTGTTTTTATAGTTGCTGCTTCTTGAGGAAATGTATCCTGGTCACCCTATTTATTAAACTATCAGGTGCTCAGTGCATACCTGCGGACTGACAAAACAACTAAAGCAGAACCAAAATCTGTAGCAAACACTGTCTTACCCATTGTAGATTATGACATCAACAGAGGCTGTGCCTCTCTATGATTCTCTAATTGACACAGCAATTCAACACAGCCTGAAAACAAACATCTTGTTCCATCTTTCCGAGGATCACAATCTTAATAAATTTAACTTGTTTTATTTCTCTCAGCTAAGAAACAGTTTGTGTGCGAGGTGTGGGTGTATGTATTTGAGTGAGTATGTACATGTTTACACGCAGCTGTGTGGGGGATGGTATCTTCTTTAACTGCTTCTTCACTTTCACTGAACCAGGATGTCATGGATTGACTACACTGCCAGCCAGGGAAGCTCCCAGACTGCCTACTTCTGTCTCCTCCAAGTAGAGGTCACAGATGTGAGATGCCATGCCTGCTATTACTTAGTTGCTAATGATGAGAACACATGTCCCCATACTTGAAAACACTTTATCAACTGAGTTATCTCTCCTGACCTAAGAAATACTTTAGAGGGCTGGAGAGATGGCTCAGTGGTTAAGAGCACTGGCTGCTCTACCAGAGGTCCTGAGTTCGATTCCCAGCAACCACATGGTGGCTCACAACCGTCTGTAATGAGATCTGGCGCCCTCTTCTGGCATGTGGGCATACATAGAGGCAGAATGTTGTATACATAATCAATAAATAAATCTTTTAAAAAAAAAGAAAAGAAATACTTTAGAGAGTGATTTCTTGGCTAGAGAAAAGACTGCTCTTAAATTTAGTTTCTCAGATGAAACCAATGGTACTTCTTTGTGCACTAGTAAAAATATACAAGCATTACACATTTAAGACTGACTTATTAATGTTTACTTGGCTAGAAGCCAATTAGAAGAGGATAACTGGAGGCTAGGGAAATGATTCTGCTCTTAAGAACACGTGCTGCTCCTCCAGAGGACCTAAATTTGGGTTCCAGCACCCATACCAGGAGGTTCACAACCTCCTGTAACTCCAGCTCCAAGATATCTGACACCTTCATCCAGTCTCCAAAGGTACCAGCAACACACATGGCACGCTCTCACACACACACACACACACACACACAATGCAGTCATACATACACACAAATAAAAATGTCTCCTTAAAAAGAAAAGAGGACTACTACTGGCTCAGAAACCCATTAGTCCAGAAAATTGATTTTCTTATAATTTTATGGAAAGAAAAGAATAGGAAAATACTATTTTTCAATACACTTAACTTCCCCCTCCTTTCTCAAAATGTGTGCTTTAGGTTATCTTCACAATAAGCAAATAACTAAAAAGTTTGGTACTGTATCTTTTAGACAACATTTCCTGGTTTCTCACATGCACATACACACTGAGAAATAGAAAAATATCTTTTTGGATACTGAAAATAAATCAAACTAAAAATCTAAATCTCGATAAAGGTTTGTCTCCTTTTCTAGTTTTAGAAAGTGATACCATAGCCTCAGGCTTTCATGCACACCGGATTTCACAGACCTCAAGCTGGACACAATACTCAGCAGTTTTTCCTTTTGTCGCACCATCCACAATCTCTTAATTCTAACAAATACACAGTTCTGCTCTTCTTCAGATCTGTCTCATGGTGATCTATATCTGCTCTCTCAGATTCTCTCTCTAAAACCACTGCAGTGTAGCAAAGCATGGTAGTAAGCACCTGGACTCCTAGTCTCAGGCAGGCTAATGCAAGATCAAAAGATGGAAGCCAGCCTGAGGAGCACAGGAAGTCTTAACTGCAGAGAGCAGGTCTCAATCCTGCATCACCATAAATGTTCATTTCCTTCCCGGATACTATTCTCACATGTATAAAACTATACACCCAACTCTGCTTCTTTGAGATTTTTTCACAGTATTCTCTTCTGCACAAAGCGATCACAGAAAACTCAGAACAAAATGAAGGATCTTTCTTTCTCTGTGCTTCAAGCTCTACATCACAAAAGGCAAATATATGCCTGTCAACTATCATAAAACAAATAGAAAAAGGTCTGACTACATACAGAACATAATACTAAATAGTCAGAAATAAGACCTCCACAAAAAAAACCTTCCAACATAAGACATAACAGTAAAATTAAGCTCTATTTGAGCATGGGTCAAGGACTTCATACCCACTTCTCTGTCTCTCATCTCAAAGCAGAGCCCTGCAAATGCATCAGGAACCTCATACCTCCTCTTCTCCCGGGCTTCCCCAGAGGAGTCTGTTCCAGTGGAGGAGAACACTGTGGCAGCAGGAACCCCATTGGCAGTGCTTGGTGCAGGGCGATTGGTGATCACACACAGAGGACTAGAAGAGATACCATCTGTTGTTTTCTCTGCTGTTGAGTCAGCCTGGGACTTGTAAGGAGTCCTGAAATTAAGAAAGACAGGAGCAAAAGGAAAATGGTCAGGCATGGTATACAACAAAACACTGGCACAGAGAAAGGAAAGGCACAGATCTAATGAGAATCTCCTTGCTCAGATTTTGTTTGTTGGTTTGTTAATTCTAAGCTCTTAAATATTGGAACAGTATGATTAAACACTTAGTCTGACATCTTCTGCCCAGGACTTACATTTTATAGGATTATTTTTTCATGAGATTAAAAAACAAACAAACAAAAATCAGCTGTGGCACAAGGCAAGATAGTGACATATGCAAGTGTCCTAAATGACTCATTGCCACCTGACCTCCCTCCACACATGCACAAAGAGACAGGATCTCACTACAGGTGAAAAAGACACCAAAATCACTTACGATATTAGTCTCCACCTGTCCCTCAATTCTTGGCAGGGGAAGTCTTTGTGGCAATCCTCAACCTAGATTTGATGATCATCTTCTTGAATTATCCATTTGAAAATTATTCTATAACCTCAGTCTATTTGGTTCTCTCTCACCTAGTCCAGCAACTGCAGTCTTTTTCCATTTAGGCAAGTGCTTAATCCTCTACATTCATAGCTGCCTAAGTAAGAAACTGAAACAGAAATCGAGCAGGATTCTATATGTAACCTTAACTACCAACTGCAACAGCAAGCTGTTTAATTAAAGCCATTTATGTGAAAATAAGATCTTTGTTTCTTAACAAAGAGAAGCAACCACTGGCTCTCCACCCAAAAAGCTATCATTTGTGATGTCACAGCTTGTTGCTGGGGTAACAGAGATCCAAAATTGATACTTGCAGAGATGGGAAAAGCAATGAAAAGCATGAACATTAAAAATCTGTTTTTCACCTACTCACAATTTATTATCAGAAATGTTTACAAGTAGCTACCAGCAACCTTCCAAATATATTAGGATAAGTGTAAAAAAGATAATCAAATTATAAAGTCTAAACATGGCAATAAGAAACACATAAAAATAACACTTTTGAGGATAAAAGCTATATCTAAAACACATAAGCTACTTCTCTAGAAGCAATTAATACCTCAGATAAGGTGATAATGTATATTCATTTTCTTATCTGAAAAGTTGAAGATAATTTCTCATTTTTATTAGTATACAGGAAGTACTAATAAAATTAGCCAGAAGCATAGCCATAAGAAATATGGTGCCAACCTGGGAATAGTGTATGCACCTATAACTCTCAACTACTAGGAAGTTGGAGAAGGAAAATTCCATGAACTCAAGATTTGAGACCAGTCTGGGAAACAGACTCTATCTCCTCTCCAAAAAACAAACAAAAAGCAACAGAAACAAAAAAAAAGCCTTAAGTAAGATTTTATACTTAACAAAAGCTTGCTGAAGTTTCTTCTTGGGTTAATAATATATTCTGGCTTCTCTGCAATTTCTTTGTTTTTAAGTTTTATTTATGGTATGTATGTGCTCAATGTATAAGGGAAGAGGTCAAAGGTTAATCTGTGGCACTCTCTCCTACCTCCTTTATATGGGTTCTGGGGCTCAAACTCAAGTTGTCAGGCCTGTGCCCCAAGTACCTTTACCTGCTGAGCCATCTTGCCAGCCTTGCAATTTCTTAGGCTGTTGAAATGCCAGAGACTTTATTTTATTGTTAATAAAACTTTACTATTATTTTGAAACATGTTATAACTTTAAAAGTAGACTTTCAAGGGTAGCCAGGAAAGCTCTACAGCAGGGTCAGAAACTACACAATGGAACCACATGGTGCTAATAATCAACCAACGTAAAGATCTGACCCTTCACCTATAACACAGGGAAAATAATGCTGCATCATGCAGAATTCTCATGATGATGAAATAAAATAATGTCTGTACAACATCATTAGTACCCAATAAAATAGTACCCAATAAAATATAAACTGAGTGTAAACAAAATAACAAAATAGGTAGGTTTTTCACAAATTAATTTGGATATAAAACCTGCTTCAGTTCCTCAATGGCTTTGTGAGCTTGGGCATATGATTAAGCCTTTGGTTTGCTTTCCTCATCTAAAAATACATATAATGTTTAATATACCAGGGAGCTGCTTATGAAATAACATAGGCACATTCAAGGCAGGTGTCACCTGACTGATAATCATTGTCCCTGACCTTCCTAACAGGTACCCTATATATTTTTTAAATTATCTTTTTCTTGAGATTCTAATTTTGTTACATTTATTTATCTGTGGTGTGTGGGGTGTGGGGTTTGTATGCATGCAGCTGTGTTCACAGAGGTCAGAAGACAATTTCCAGGAGTCAGTTCTTTCCTTTGACCATGTGAGATCCAAGGATGGAATTAAATTGTCAGGCTTGAATGTAAGTTCCTTTACCCAAGGAGCCATCTTTCCAACCTTTCTGTGTGCTCTTTATTTCTTAAGGCAACAATGTACCCACCCAAAATCAACATCTTCCAAGGTCTGCCAGATGCTGAAAATACCCCATGAGACACAGATCTAGTGTTTCTGAAAAAAAGTATTAATTTAAAGGTCTCTCTTTGCCTGCTTCCCTCTTGCCTATTACTTCAAATCCACAACGCAGCCACCATGGCTAGAACTCCAGCAGTTATTCCAGACTGTGAGGCAAACCTTGGATAGAATCCACTGTGTAAAGAAAAAGAACTGGATCTTTTAATGACTTTGGAGCTATTGTGCTGGCCTTGTTTCTGGACTTTCTTACAAGAAAAAGAAACCGTCTCATACTCAAAGTAGTCTTACAGGGATTTACTGCTGCGTGTGAATAAACCAATCCCAGCCTATAAATCCCTTCTGCACAGAAACTAGTCCAGTTCCTGTCACAAGACAGGATTCAACAAAATAGTCTCCAGTTTCAGCTATGCGATTTCCTCAGTGCTGAGGGTTAAATCCAGGGCCTTAGGCATGCTAAGCAAGTGCTAAACGCTAAGTTAAGCTTCCATCCTCCTGTCTGGATTCTTCATCTTTAGTGATAATATACAGAATATCAATATAGCTATATTATTATAGGAATCCAATTAATTTCTATACAACTATACAGTGTTACTATTAGAGTCATAAGTCTGAAATCTTTATATAATTATAACAGTATTAATGATAATTCATTATAAAATAGTTCTTTCTAACCAAATTAATGGTGACTATTTGTTTCAGGGAAAGAAATCTATTAAACTGGCAAACATTAATCAAGTACCATCATAATACATATTCTGGCAACAGCATTATCATCATTTCTATTTATTTTTAATTTTCATTCTGCCCAAACAAGACCCATAAAGCCATATGGCAAAACAAAAACAGACTCCAACATGCAGGAAAGGGTAAAAAACCTGGTAGTGCAAGGAGTTCTGGTTAAGAGCACTTGATGGTCATGCAGAGGACCCAGTTTCTGTTCCCAGCAACCACTACACCTGAAAATGCAGCTCCAGGAGCTCTGATGTGCTTTTCTGGCCTCAGGAGACATTGCACACATGTGGTACACTTACAGACAAGTAAGCATAGACACATACACAGCAGTTTAGTATGTGTGTGAGGGTGTCATCTGGGTGTGGTGGTTCAGGTCTTTAACCACAACACTTAGGAGGCAAATCTCTCAGTTCCAGGCCAGCCTGGTTTACACAGTGAAGTCAAGTCAGCCAGGTCTACATTGCGAGACACTGTCTCAAAACAATCAAAACAAAAAGGAAATGAAGTCCTCCTGTGCTTTCACAAAGACACTCTACTATGCTACCTTTAAATGAGTGGAAAACCAAAAAGATACGCTCCCAGAACATAGCTTCTGCAAACACAATCCTCTCCTTCTCACAGTGCTCCCAAAAAATACTAATTAGCATAATTCTCAGAAGGCTATAGGAGGTTTTTTGGAACATGGATTAGCTTTTCTTCTGAGTTTGTATGTCATCTTCCAAAAGACTAAATACATGAGACTCTTACTAGAATGCTAATAAGTAAAATGTAGGAATATTTTTAATATATAATTTATTATCATGGGCTTGACTCTAAAACTGTAATCACAATTGGAAAGGTGGTTGACAAATGAAAGCAATCATGCTACTCTGACCCCTGAACAAGACAATGATATGGATCCAATGTTATTCAATAAACAACTGCTGACTGTCTAGTAAAGACAAAATAAAAGCATTTTCATTAAATTCTGGATACTGTCACAGGAATTTAAACTTACTTCTACACTGACAAAGCCTCTTTGCTTCAAATCTCTTATGTGCTTCCAGAAGCATTAACTGTGATGATGCAACTCAAATGGCTCTAAGAAGCCTTACCTGGTGTGTTGTACAGATGCAGTAGTGTTTGTACTGACTGGTGCAGGGCAAGAGGCAGGTTGCCACTGGTTGCCCTGAGAGGTGGATGAACCAATGGTAATGGGTGAGGTAGCAGGAGATGAATTGCGATTGGCTGAAATGTAGGGACTTGTGGGGTCACTACTTTTACCAAATGAAGCACTGCAAAACAGCACACAGTCACTTTCTTCAGGACATGCTGCTCACTCACCATTTCCCAACCCCGCCTCCCACCCAGATGTGAAAAGAATGTAGGTCAAAGAGATGGCATGGCAACCAGGAAGTGGAGAGGTAACTCCAGCCGGAGCTGGGTCTCCAGCAGCAAGCGGGCAATCATCCAAGAGTGAAACAATCATCACTCTTTGAAGGATGATTTTTTTTTGATCATTTATCCAATAGAGTAAAGGAGGAGATGTGGCATTGAACGAGGGAAAGCAAAAAAGTAGAATACATGACAAGAGGCTACTATTAGAAGGAAAAAAAAATCCCGGACAAGGCCCCAAATCATGCATCATGACCACCTACATGATAGAGAAGTAATGCTGTGAAGCCAGAAGACCCAAGGATTGGGGGAGGTCTTAGAAATGTAAAACAAAACAGTTAAGGAAAGAAAGGAGAGCTATGGGAGGAAAAAAAAAATAGCTGCTGCAGTCATTTACCTTAAAGAAAAATGTCTTAGGGAGGAGTCAAAGCTTTAAGTCTACAAAATAATAGTGAGTGGGCAATGAAAGGCAAGGGTTGTTGCTTGTTTGTTTTCAACTGCAGACGTAAGGACTATCTCAACTGCAGCGAAGCCTTACTGGGTTACAAGTCTGTAAATGCTTTCTGACTGTAACAGAACTAGGGCGATGACAGAAAGCTGTGAAACCTTCACTAGAAGAGCAGGGTTTTACTGGGCTGTATGAGACTTATTACTGGCTAAATACAAGACACAATGTAGAAAATTCCAAGACCAAGACTTGGCATAGCTGGGGGATGACAGATTGCCTGCAGTTTCTTTTTAAAATGGTGATGACATATAATTCTTTCTTCTTGGGAAAGCTACAAGGCTTTATAAAATCACTCTAGAGTCACAGACAATGAGTGCTGGAAACCTAAGGCACCAAGTGACTTGTAGATCTTTTCTCAAAAAATGCTCATCTAATTAAGCACAATTTGCAGCCCTTTCATCTTCTGTTCACTGTAACTTTGCCCAATGTACATCAAAACAAAGCCATTAAAACTCATTTGCTGATAAATTTGGGTCATGAACATCAACAACCTCCCCCCCCACCACCACCAAATAACTCCACACTTGGAAACTAAATTGAAGCTTTCTTTCTTTCCCACCTCTAGAACATTATTCTCTTAGAAAAGTTTCTTTGATATTGGATTTGACTGTGAGAGAGAGAGTGATATACCTTGGTAATTAAAGGCCTTTCCTTTTAAGAGAACGGGTGGTACCCTCATAAAGCCCCAAACAACTGATTGTTATACTAGTCCGTGGGCTTGAATGTATCTCAGTTGGTAGTAAGCTTGCCTAGTATACAGGACGCCTTGGGGTCAATTCCTAGCCTTATAAATGTGTGTAGTGACTTACACCTGTGAGCTCAGCACTCAGGAGGTAAGAGGCAGGTAGAACAAAATTTCAAGGTTACTTTCAACTACACAGTGAGTTCAAGGCCAACTGAGGCTACGTGAGGCGATGCCTATACAAATACATACATACATACATAAAATAAAATAGCTATTGAGCTGTACTTGTACACTTTCAGAGTCAAGACCTTTCTAGGAGGTACCTGCAGAACTGAAGAATTAAAAGGCAGTGGTGTCTATTTCCATCATAGCTTATTTCCCATGTTCCAACATTAACTACTTGTCAAGAGCTTTCCCATTAGGTAGAAATAGTTTTGATCACAAACAGCTAATCTGCTTTTATAGTCTTGGCCAAAGCCTGTTTCTAAGGTAGCTATCTAGAAAGCCTAATGACAAAGGCAGGAGGCGGCAGCTGGAAGGGTTAAGTGGAAGTGAAGAAAGAATTCAAAGTAAGCAATGAAAAACAGATTCTTCTACATCAGCAGCAAAATTCAAACCAAAATATTATTAAGTGCCTCTTGTAGCTTAATGGTTCTGGCAGAGGTGCTTTGCTTGCTGGCTAGCTTGTGGCAAAGAAAATAATTGCAGGAAAGAGAATACAGATGAGATCAAAGGAAACCCATGTACCTTCTCTGCACACCAAACTTGCGAGTTTCACATCTTGATGGATCTGAAGGCCATTAAAGTCATAAAAAAACAAAAACAACTCAAGTCCCTAAATTAACAGGCTCAACATGAAATGACTTAAATCCAACAGAAAACTGTTCCCATTTCCCACGCCTTACCACCCTATCATGCCCCTCCCTCCTCCCACCTCAAAGTGTAACCTGTACTCTAGTTTTAGAAAAAGGAAAATCAAGACTAGGCAAGAGTGTATAAATTCCATCTTCCCCAGAAATCACTAGATGCTACTTCAGACTGAAATTTTATTAGGGCCGAGAGGATGGAGTATAAAGTCGGGTCTGTAGTGAGGATTGGAATTGGCTTACTTTAATCCAGTTAATAAGAGAAAAAAATAATTTTAAATTAGTGAAAATGTTGATTCCAAAAATCTAAAGGCCATTCATTTTGTGGTGCTAATTGGATATAAAGAGCATGCAATGATTACCCATCCTCCTACGATCAGAGTGAAGAAAGAAGATTATCTCCCATCCCACTGCAGCTGGTACCTTTTCAAGTAAGTTGACACATAAGTGGAAGGAGCAATTGTCTGTGGCGTTTCATTTCCCTTTGTTTCATCCCTCCACAGCTGCTTGGTGTGGGAGCCACTCCTCACTAGATTAACGGCTGACTCTCTGTAGAGGCAAGAAAGAAAAAACAACAAAGCAATGATTCCTACCACCAGTTTGGTTTATAAACAGAGATAACAGCCAATTGAAAACTGTAACATGCTAAAGAAATGGGCACATGCTTCAAGTGATTCTGTTTTCTATACATTTCTTATACTAGAGTTGGCTTTCTTCTATTAACATTAAACCCAACTCATACTAACAGGTACCAAATTATACCTCACACCAAAAGTTCCTCATCCTTTTGTGATGAGGAGTCACTTTTTAACTCATTTAAAAAGTACCTTGCAATGATTCCCAGTGGCAGGTTGCAAAGGAGCTAAAGAGGCTACTACAGGAGGAAAAGAGGAGGGGTGCTGCTAGGTGCCTCTTCAGCACTACAAATGAGAAGATATCCAGAAGGGGCTGTAGTAGGCTTTTTGAACTCACAATCAAAAACTTGGGGTCTTTGCTGTAGAGGCTGTAGGCCTACAGCAATCCTTCTTGAGCTTTAACATTTATTTGAACCACTTAGGATATTCTGATTCTGATTCCACAGCTCCAACAGGCCTCCAAGTGATGCCTGATAGGAGCAGCATGCCTTAAGAATAAAAAGGGTCTAGATTAAGTTCTGCCTTGAAATGCAGGACATTAAATTTTACTTCCTTATAAATTAGAAGCTGATCATTTCAAGTAAACAATCTATTCAATTCTATCAATCTAGTCAATTACTATGTGGTATATAGTATACAAGGCATGGCCGGGTGGCTTGAGAAACAAAACAGAGCCTGCTAGGGTACTAAAACTAACTCATACTTGGAAGGGTCAGAATCCTACAGACAGAAATGTCTAAACTGGAGTTAAAATATAAAGGGTTAAAAAATGGCAAAAAAAAATGGTAAAGGCTGGGAAGTATTCTGAGCAGAAGGGACAGGCAATCCATAATATACTGACAACGCCTGTGGGACAAGGCAGAAGAATAACAGCCAGATCCCTATGCCCAGAGGGGCTAAAGACATCATCTTCTGGCATGTATTGTGATTACCTGTTCTCCTTTTCTTCAATGTCACTTGTGCTGCTGAGCCTCCGGGGTACCAACGTGCTAAAATAGTTTTTGTTTTCTCTTTCCTATAAAAATAAGAATATGTAATACCCAAGAAAGGTTCAATACTGACACAGCACAAAATATTTTTGGTAGAAAAGAAGGACTCTGCTAGGCATAGTGGTACACTTGTAACCTCAGCCCTCGGGAAGTAAAAGCAGGAAGATTTTAAGTTCAGGACCAGCCAGACATACAACAGTGAAACTTGGCCTCAAATCTCAAGAAGGAGGAAAAGGTGGAACTTATGATAGTTACATATTCTCATATCTGGATTCATCCTTAATTCTATTTCGAGTGGTATTACACAAGGCTAGCTATTAAAAACTTACTCTTACCTTTCCTTCATAAAAATCCTGTATGGAGGGAAACAATTCTCAAGAGAAAGTCAGGATGCTCCAGTGAAGGAAACAGCACAACATATACAAAGGGCAGCACTGAGGGAGTGAGAAGGGGTCTGGGAAGCACAGGCAGCTCCACGGGACTAACGCCCGCATACATCAGACTCATTTGTTCCCCAGCTATTTTTTCCTTGAAATGCGACTTCCTTAGGGACACAAAGAACAGATACACTGCAATTCATCCCTTCAAGTTGTCACCAGAAAAACAAACAGTAGGAGGACTATGATTACAAGGAAGATCCCAGAGAAAAACATGGTGTGAATCTAGTAAAATCTAGAAACAAATTCTTCTTTGATGAATATACTGGTGAACTTCTTGTGAAGTCAACCAAATCATATATTTATATAAATGAGAAACAATAGGTTAAAATTTTTCTTGCAGGCAGGGTATGATAGCATACACCGAAATTCTAGCACTCAGATGGCTGAGGCTACATAGCAAGTTCCAGGTCATCCTGTTCTAATTTTTAACAAAGAAACAATAAACCACTAAGTGCTAACGTGCCCAGTTGCATTAAGGTTCAAAGCTCAACTATGCTTGCAAACATCAAAAGATTAAGTTTTCCTGATACTGACTCAGAAGAACCATTTGGGCCATGTTCAACTTTGAGTCATTATTTTGCTCTAGGTAAAGTAAGAAAGAATGAACATAAAATAAGCCAAAAGGAAAAATCTACTTTTAGGACTTTCTTTTTTGGCCAAGAGAAATACTAGCAAATAAATAACTACTTGATGAAACTACTGAAGTTACAAGGCCAACTCATTTCAACAGACACCAAATGCCTTATACCAAAGTCCCCATCCTTTGGCAACAAGGAATTACTTCTATCCTCCATCTTAAAAACATCTTCACATTCTCCGTACTTCCATAGTCAACTTGGGAACTAGAAAGCACTCCCATGTTGTCATGACTGCATTTCCACTGAAGAACACTGCCTTGAAATGCCCTGCATACCCCTCCCCTCTCCACTGCACCTTATCTTTGTCATCCAGCAAAGCTGAGATCCGAGGGCTTGATGAGGAACGGTAGATAGAAGAACCTCGATCCCTAAAGGCTTCCCTGGAGTTGGCCACTTCACTCAGCATATTGTGACTGCCAGTTTTTCTGAGTCCCAGTCTCCATGAAGAAGGAGATTCGTCTTTGGGCTCTTCTGTCTTGTTGAAAAGACTAGACAACTGTAAGGAAAGGAAGGAAGGGAGGAAGTCCTGATGATCTATTCTGCTTTGTCCTATTTCATTTTCCCCACTTAATGAAGTTCAGTGGAACAGCCTAGGAATGTACTAGAGGAACCGATCCTTGGCAGGCTTCCTGCCACTGTGCCCACTCACTTGGCAGATGCTAGATGCTCCCAAAGCTCTTTCTTCAGAAGCCAGCAGTGAATTCCAATTCTTAGTGTTCCTACCCACAAACTTGCTCTGAGCAGGGAAGCCCCTTTGCTGTCCTTGTGAACCAGCACTGTCCTGAAGCACCAGGAGACTGTGCTTAGGTGATTCATTTTCTTTTGACTTGCTGGGTACCTGAAAATAAGCTACCTTTCCCCTCTATGTCTCAATGTGCTTATCTTTAAAATTGTGGTAATGAACTTAATTCTTCCTTCTGATACAATCTGAAGAAACAGGGTGAGCTAATAAATAAATATATGTGAATGCAGTGTTCCTCCATGAGATAAGTTAGTTATTTCCTTTAATTGAAAATAGATTTTTTTCTCACATAATATAACCTTATTACAATTTCCCTTCCCTCCACTTCTTGCACTTCTTCCCAATCTCCTTTCCCATCTGGAACCCCTCCCATTTTATCTGTCATTAGTAAAGAGATAATAATGAAATAAAATATAATAAAACAAAAACTAACATCAGAATTGGACAAAATAAACAGAAGGAAAAGAACTCAAGAGAAGGCACAAAAAACAGAGACCCACTCATTTGCATACTTAGGAATCTCATAAAAACAATGAACTGGAATAATAGACACAAAGGACCTGGTTTAGACCAGTGCAGGCCCTGTGCATGCCGCCTCAGTCTCTGTGAGCTCATCTGAGCTTTGATATAGAGAACTTGTCTCCTTGTTGTCCTCCACCCTCTCTGGTTCCAACACTCTTTCTGCCTCCTCTTCCACAGGGTTTCCTGAACCCTGAGAGGAAGGATTTGATGAAGAAATCTCACTTCGGGCTGAGTATACCAAGGCCTCTCATGTGATAAGTTAATTTTAAGTTGTACAAATGTCAACTCCTCAAAAAAATCTAACTATAATATTAAGGAAATAATCTATTTAATATTAAGCAGCAATTTCAAAAAGTTTGACATTTTACTGAGCAAGAAATTTTAAAATATAAAATTTTTAGAGGTGTGAAGGTCACCATCTTTCTTATTCTGCCTAGATAGAACATCTTTCAAAGAAATCAATAGCTCACCATCAACACAATTGCATGGTGACACATGCCTGTAATTCCAGAATTTAGAAAGTAGAGGTAGGTAGATCAAGGTCTCATTCAGCTACACAGTAAGTTTGAGGCCAGCATGGCCTATGGTTATATAAGACCTGTTTTAAAACCTCAGGAAAGGAAAAAAAGAGATTCCAGTGGGATACAGCTCAGGGGTACTATGCTTGTTTAGCATGTTTAGGATCCTAGGTTCTAGCGTCAGCACTAAAGACAAACAACAACAGCACTTCGTGGACAATTTTACATTGTCATTTTATAAAGCAGGGAAGCAGGCTGGAGATATGGTTCAGTGGTAGAGTGCTTGCTTAACATATACAAGCATATACATACAAGGCTCAGTCCCTAGTGAAAAGAAACAAATAAATCAGGGAAACATCTCAGGCTAGCATTAGTACAGAAACCACATTAGGGTCTTTAGGGTATAACTGGTCCTTCAGATGCCAGGCAACAGTCCCTTTCCTACAGTCTAGAGACCTTTATAAAAAAAAATCTTCTGTCTTTCTTCCAAAACCAGGCCATCTTTGTTGGTTAGTAGAGTAAAAGTCACTCATCTCCGTCTACCTTCCACTAAGATTTTCTCTTGACATCAACCGTCTAAATATAGGCATTTATGCGTGCCTTCATTTTTATATGCCACTGTGACTCTAAAGGGAATTCTTCCTTCTTTCCCAGTATTACTTTAGCATAGAGGAAGTACGTGTAACTGCATTTCTTAGGTAGGTATTGTTCTTTTATAAAAGGTAAGAAGTGTAGTCACACCTAGAAATATTTGAATATCTGAGGTGCAAGTAAATTACTGGATAATGAGCAAGGATGGCACTCTATGTAAAGTTTGATTAATGATTCACAATGATGTGTCTAAAAATAAATAAGGCTTGGCTAGACTTTGTTTCCTTACCCCTATGGCCAATTAAAACCTCTAAGGCCAGAGTTTCAGACCAACTGTCTCTCTGCCAGAAGCCTACAGCTTTGGAGAGGCCTACATACAGTTGTTGCAGGAGTGCTCCTGGAATTTCAACAAGTCCTTCTCCCACCCTTGCCCACCATATAAGGCAACAACCTAACACATGAGGCTAATCTTTTCATGACAAGTAGAAAAAGCAATTGCCATCAAAACATTTCTAGATGCTACATGCCTTCCCACCAGTCTACTTTTTATACAGTTATCTTCATCTTTAATATGAAAAAAAAAACAGTTAAAACACAGAATCTTTTTCGTCTCAGGATACTTTCATCCTGTTATTGTAACACATTTGTAGCCATATTTATTTGGCATTTGTTTTTCAAAGACTTGGGGGCCATTGTTATGGACAGGATTTTATGTCCCTCTAAAACTCATACTAAAGCCTTAACCAATACAACTGCATCTGGACACTGGGCCTCTAAGGAAGTGACAAAGTAGAATGTGGTCAACAGCACAAGGCTGCTAGCCTTCTAGGAGAGAAACAACAGTGCTCGTTCCACATGTTAAGATACAGCAAGAAGGAGACATCATCAAACCAGAAGACAGCCCTCATGAGCAATAAGACTGGCTAGCACATTGTTCTGGTGACTCTCCAGCCTCCAGAAATGTAAGAAGCAAAGGTCTATTTTTTTAAGTCACAGTTTATGGCATTTTGGTGTAAGAGCCTAAAAGAGGCAAGAATGTACTATTTTGCAAGAATGCATCTTTGAGGCCTTTGTGTTACTGTAGTAGAGTGAAATATAACCTCACATAAATTCCAGAGTACTCACTCTCCTAGCAGAAGAGGCAGAGAAGGTGTTCTGAGCTGGGGCTGGGGTCTGCTCCATGATATGACTCTTGCTTTCACAGTTGGAATGGTTGACAGTGGCTTCTGGCTTTTTATCTGTTATTTAAGACAAGAGAAGCAATAAATATAAATATGAAAATCTTACCTTTGTGTGTATAAACCCCTTTCTACTAAGAAAAAAATGTTTTGCCAAATCAAAGAAGATTATTAGAACCATAGGATGTCTGAACTCACACTAGGACAAACTCTAGCAACTGTGGGTAGAAGAAAATAAACTCAAGGACATCCTTATCTTGGTAGGCTCCAACTTCTGATAAAAAAAAGTCTCTAGAGTAGAGTGTGTGTGTGTGTATGTGTGTGTGTTGATATTGTATGTAAAATTTATCATTATAAAGAATCTGTCCAGTTCTGCAGGGAAGTTAGCTAGGAAAGGAAAACAGAAAGTACATATGATAGCCTTTGCTTTCGAGGTAATCACAACAAAAAAGAAATAAGACACATTATAATAAAAACACAAGATCTTATGGTTGATTCGGGTCAATAGGTACTATAGATTTTAAAGAAGGGTAGAGCCTCTGAGGAAGGAAATAAGTTCCAGAGAAAGTTGAAAGACAGACTGATGGATAGGTGGAGGAGAAACGATGTCTCAGTGAACACAATCACACACCTGTTGGTCAGTCAGTGACTGGCCTAACTTAAGTAAGTTTCAAAGACTGCTGATTAAGTTTCAGAACTTTAGTAACTGGACTCATTGGACGAAGAGTGACTCATTCCAGCAGAGTCATCAATCAGAAAGCTTGTCTGCTATATAGCAATTAATAACTAGCACAGAGCTTGTACCTAATGGCTATAATTCTGGTATTTATACTCTGAGATCAGATCCAGAGTAAGTTTCAAGGGTCCTGTGGTAATTATAAGCTACACCTAATTGTGTGATACTAAGTTACATATTATATTTGAACCTCTACTTTCTAATTAACAAGAGATTTTTAAAAAATTATTTATTTATATTTTTTATATATGAGTGCTTTGCATGTAGCCTGCATGCCAGAAGGGGACATAAGATCCTATTATAGATGGATGTGAGCACCACATACACTGGGAATTGAACTAATTGGACTTAGAACCTCTGGAAGAGCAGCCAGTGCTTTTCTCTTTCTTTCTTTTTTTTCTTTTTTTGGTTTTCTGAGACAGAGTTTCTCTGTGTATCAGCTCTGGTTGTCCTGAAACTCACTTTGTAGACCAGGCTGGCCTCAAATTCACAGAGATTCACCTGCCTCTCCCTCCCGAGTGCTAGGATTAAAGGCATGCACCACCACCGCCTGGCATAGTCAGTGCCCTTAACCACTGAGTCATCTCTCCAGTCCTTAATCAGAGATTTTAATTTCTGCATTAAGAAAATTTTTATTTTTATTTTTTTAAACTTTTATATTTAATTTTGTTTTATGTGCATTGGTGTTTTGACTGTATGCATGTCTGTGTGAGAGTGGAACCGGTCTTACAAACAGTTGTGAGCTGCCATGTGGGTGCTGGGAATTGAACCTGGGTCCTATGGAAGGGCAGTTAGTGCTCTTAACCACTGAGCCAACTCTCCAGCCCCTGAGAGAATTTTTATAAAGATTAGAATTGGCACTTTTAAACTGTATATCTCATTGACTATAGTAAGCCTCTTTATGTTTTTAATGTTATCACTTCGTAGGTAGTATAATGATAAAGATATCTTTAAGTAATAAATATATCTAGACTCCAAGAAATCTAGCTTATGAGACAAATGAAATAGATTGCTACAGTACTGGTTGCCGATGCATCATGACTCCCTAAACCTATGGCCTCATGTAGTGCCCTTTTCACATTAACTCTGTGCTTGACCAGTTGCTTGCTATGGCCTCTGAAACATCAGCAATTGAGACACTCAGCCTTGCTCTCTTAATGAATCTCAGAATCCAGCTGCCACAGGAAGAAACGGGGCAAGCCTGCTAGGTGAGAGATCACTTGTCCTCTCACCTAGCTAGGTGAGAGATCACTTGTCCTCTCACCTCTCACTTGTCACCAGAAGCATGAGCAATGACATCTAGGACCAGCTATCCTTCCATATGTCTTACTAGTTGATGGTACAAACATGAATAAGCACACCACTACCTTAAGACAGAGACAAGCTATCTGCCTGCTCCCTTTCCCAATTGCCAAGCCATAGAATAGCATTCAAATAAAGAACCTTTGTTTTTTAGCTCCTTCCCTCCCCCACCCACACTGAGACAGTCTTATGTAACTCAGTATGATGTCAAATTGGCTGTGTAGCTGAGGGTGACCTTGAACTTCTGATCGTTCTGCTTTTACCTTCCAATTGCTGAAAAACAGGAGTGTGCAGGAGGTCAGGTTTTATGCAGTGCTAGGGATCGAACCCAGGGCCTTGTACAAGTGAGGCAAGCACTCTACCAAATGTTTATATTAATCTCAAAATATAACAGATATTTTTAATACATTATCACTGTATAAGCCACACAAAAACTATAAATTTTATGAGGTTGCATCTATGGATCTTTAAAAATGGAAGAGATGCATCAAATAGATATTTGTTCATTGTCTGCTCATGTGATAGGCAACATCTGGAAAGGCCTAGGTAAAACCCATTTCCAGGTACTCTACCAGCACACACAGAAAGCCACAAGGCACACAGAAAGATGGAGAAAACACGTAAGAATATTCAAATGCACCCAAAGCTTGTCTATGGGAACAGCAGAGGGGGTGAGAAGAAAACCAGAAGTAGTTCCAATATTAAGTAGCATGAGAAAATTAATACAAAAGAGCTAAAAACAAACAGCTACTAAAATCAACAGAGGAAAGAAACCTATGTATCTACATGGTCTGGTAGCAGAAGTTTATTTGAGTTGAGCACTGAGATATGAGCAAAATTTCAGTTGGCAAAGAACTACAGAAATGAGTAGGGAGTCTGCCCACACCAGGCTACTTGCTGCATCGTCCCTGCATGCTCCCATCATACTACTGCTTGCTTCTCTGCGGCAGAAACACACATGCTGCTTTTCCTCAACCTCTTTGCTTCCTTCACTGACATCACCTTAATTTCTAATCACAGAATGCCCTGAGGTTCTTGCTCATACCCCTTGTTTTCTATCGTCTGTGGGGCCCTCATAAAACCCTGCAGTTTTCTTAAATTATTTATTATTGTTTTATATGTGTTTTGGCCTGCATATGTATGTGTGCCACATGCCTACTTGGTGCCTGCTGCATGAGAAGAGAACATCAGATCCCCTGAAGCTGGAGTTACAGACAGCTGTCAGTTGTTGCCATGAGTCCTGGGAACCGAATCTGGATCATCAGCAAGAGTAGCAAGTGTTCTTAATAGCTAAGCCATCTCTCCAGCTCCTCTTTTCTATGGTTTTCCACTTTTATTTCTTGTATAGAGAATTTCCACTGTTCCCTCCTAAATTGAGGAGTTCTATACCCTGGGAACAGTACCATTAGCTAGCAATGAAACCTAGTTCATGTAATGCCATATAGTGTCAATATCTCATTCTAAAAATAGAGTGGTAATAACAAATGCCCTAAAGTATGGTTGTGGGGATTAAATGAAATTGTTCAAGTAAAGTAAAAAGCACTAAAGAGATGTAAGGTTATATTATAATCCTAGAATGAGTTATAATCTTTCCTACTAGTGAATACCAGTGATTGTATTTACCTCTCTCACATGACATGTATTTTATTCATAAATGTCTTCTATTCTCCTACTAGGCAGAGTCAACAAAACCACTTAATGAATATGAATGTCTGTTGTATGCTGAAACCTCAAGTATAATAATAAATTCAGTTTTCCTAGAAAAACTGGTAGATACTACAACTTCAAAAGTAAGTGCACCGTGCTATAGAGACAGAGATGGAGTGAAAGGCATGGGGTAGGAAAACAGGAAGCAACTTAAGGAAGGAAGGTGGTGTGGCTTATAGTTCTAGGATATATAGTTCATCATGGAAGGAAGGTTAGGCAGGAGTAGTGTGGCTGGACACATCATGTCCACAGTCACACAAATGCTTGTACTCAGCTAGACTTCTCCCTTTCTCTCTTTTTTAATGTAGCCTGGGAACCCAAACTACAAAATAACACCATCCAAATTTATGTTGCATCTTCCTACCTCAATCATAACCTAATCTAGAAAGTCCTTCACAGACATGACCAGAAATTTGTGTCCAAAGTGATTCTAGATCCCATCAAGCTGACAAGACAACTACCACAGGTCTAGGTCCAAGTACTGAAAACTTAGTCCCTAGTTAGTGTCTATAACTATGAGAGGTGACTGGGTCATAAGGGCTCTGACTTAACTGATGGACTGACAGACTCATAATTTGGTAGCATTCTTAGGAGATGGTAGGAGGTAAGCAGGTTACTGGGAGTTGTTGCAGGATATTTTATACTGAGAACCCTGAGATTGCATTAATTAAATAAAATAAACCATAGGGTAGAGAAGCACAAGCAGCCAGTGACTGGAAGTAACCAAAGAGTGTGAGGGGAAGTTGAGAGGTTGAAGAGAGGCACAGGAAGTAGAAGGGAGGAGCATCTGGTTGGAGGAGCT